>PVJX010001354.1:0-142335 GCA_004027295.1 Dolichotis patagonum
TCTGCTTTATGCATTCTGTTTGTTTCTTATATTGTTCTTTCAGGGATTCTATCTGTTTGCTTTGTTCCTCTAATTTTTTAGCTGTGTTTTCACTAGATGCATTCACTATTTCTTTCACTGTTTTTATCAATTCTTCTTTTACCTGGGCAAGTATTTCTGGTTTGAATTTCTCCATAGCTTTCCCTATTTGCATATTTATATCATTTGATATCATTTCAGACATTTCAGGTGTATGGCTTCTTTTTTCTTCTATGTACATGGCTTCTAAGCTTTCTTGGGGAGGGCTAGGGCTTTGAGCCTGCCTTTTGGTCTTTCCTTTTGTCATTTTTCTATATTTCCTTACTTTGAGCGGTGTTCCAAAGCTTTCTCTGCATGTGTGGCGAATTACCTCTTTCACCCTCAGTTCCTGGTGGGGCAGTGCTCCCCCACAGGTTCTTGGCTTCCTCACAGGGTCCTAACTCCGCTCTGTGGGCTCCTGGCTCCCTAAGTTGTAAGGCGAATGCTGGGTGTGGTCACCCGGAGCCTGTGGAATCTCAGGCAGGCCAGGCCACCGTGCTTTGTCCCAGGCAGGTCTCCAGGAGGTTCCCTGCGAGTGAAGGGTGGGCCTACAGGTCCCAAAGAGTCAGGCCAGAATGTTGGTTTCTGAAAAGTTCCTGGTCCCAAACAGACCTTGCCAAGATGCCTGTCTGCACAATATTCCCAATCCAAACAGCCCGGGCCACTCTGTGGGTCCGAGAGGTTTGGGTCCCAAAGAGACAGACCACGATGCTGCTTTCTGGGAGACTTCCTGGGGGTGAAAGGCGGGGCTATGGGCCCAAACAGACCTGGCCCAGATGCCAGTCTCTGGGCAGTTACCTGCGGATGAAGGGTGGGCCTACCAGTCCCAAACAGTTGTGCCGAGATGCAGGTCTGCGCAGACTTTCAATCCAAACAGCCCGGGCCACTCCGCGGGTCCGAGAGGTTCGGTCCCAAAGAGACAGGCCATGATGCTGCTTTCTGGGAGACTTCCTGGGGGTCCATATCAGCATATCTTTGGCCCACTTAAAGATTTACTAATAAGTAGAAATATTGGGGCAGTTAGTCTTTTGCCAGTTTCTGTTAGTTATTTGTCAGAAGAACAGTGTTGAGTCAGGTTGCTTTTTTTCCTGATTCAAAAAACATGGATGACATGGATAAGGTAGGTAGGTAAAAATAAACTATTATAAGTCTTTGGAATTTTTGCATGAGTAACAGGTATAATTTAGTTAGATCTTAAATAGTTATAATGACTAGTGAATTTTTCTTTTTGAAATAAACATTACTCCTCACTAGCTATCCATGATTGTAAAGCTACCTTGCAGTAATGGTAGATAAAAATAGAGAAATTACAGAGAACAAAATTTCTGTGTAACCACAGAAGCTCCAGTGCCTAGAATATACCAAAAGTCAATTATTGTTCTAATGATCAAAGATCATCTGTAGAGCACCATGGTGCTATTGATGAGTACTTAAAAATCATAAGAATAACATGGTCCTCATGCTCATTTTTTAAAAATAGAGTAACTCTACTCTACTGAAAGGAGAGCTATTTGTTGCGTTACAATGAAAGAAGTGGTGAATTCCATAGCAGCAGTTATCCAAATTAGATTATATTGGAAACAATCTGAGGGACAAGTGGACAGAAAATACTCAAACAAGTTGGGAAGTAAAAAACAAAATCACTGCATTTAATATTTAGAACCCTCACAGGACAATAGTGAGATTGCTTCCTGCATGGTTGTGGGTTGTGAAGGCAATAGCTTAATTTTTAGCAAAATGTACTAAAACATTAATCTTGGTACTTCTTTATTTTCTTTATTTTATGGTTACATTTGACTGTCATGAAAGAAACTCATAAATTTTACTGTAGACATATATAAGGTATAAGATAGAATGATTTACTGATTTAAGATTATGAAAAATATGTTAAAATATAAGAATGATGGCCTGCAATTTCAGTTATGATAACAAATGCAGGTACATAGTATCAACAGCTTGCAAAGCATTAGTGTCAGGTCATCTTTTGAAACTAGAGGTAAAGAAATATGAATAATGATGCAGATAATGGACAATTTGAAGTCTAGAGATTTTGTATTTGATGAGGAATTACTTTTACTAGAAATTTAGTCACATTTTCTATGCTGAAAAAGATTATGAAGGTTATGATAGCATGATTTGAATGTTAAAGATTTATAATTAATGTCTTATGAGTAGAAACAGGAGTGAAAATAAACCAAATGATTTGTACTATTCCTTTCCTCTGCAATTCTAACTTCAGATATTTTCCTACAAAATAACCTGAAATACAAAAAATGTTCTCAACTAAGAATTTAAGTGTCACAGCTATTTATTGAAAAAAATTAGAAGTGAGCTCAATATGAATATTATGTAACTTTCTTCAATGGACTATGCTGTAATCATTAAAACTTCTTAGAATGGTATAGGAAAAATATGTGTTCAGCAGTACGAAGTCTGAAGAAAACAAGGATATATACTTAATATACTGTATTAATCAGTTTTCCATGGCTTTAATGAAATATCAGAGAAAAATCGCATTAAAGGAAGGAAAGATTTCTATTGGCTTATGATTTCAGAGGTTTCAGTCCACGCTCTGCTCCCTCTATTGTTTACGGACTTGTGGGGAGGTAGAATCTATGACTGAATAGCATGGTGTTGCAACACTGTTTGCCTTATGGCAGGCAGAAGTAGAGAGAGAAAGAGAGAGAAAGACCGACAGACACAGGCACAGACACAGAGATGTAAGGCAGGGTATAATATACCTTTCAGAGCAGTAACCCTGTGACCTACTTCCTCCAATGAATTCCGACTCTCATAGTTGGAACTTTCCCATTGTAATACCAGTTTAGCTCTGAGATTTCAAAACATGAGCCTTTGGAGAATGATCAATATCCAAACAATGGTATATGTTTATCCCTGAATATCAATAACAAGGCCACGGATATAGCTCAGTGGTATATTGCCTGCCTGGCAAGTGCCAGGTCCTGAGCTCAATTTCTGGTACCCAATAAAAGTTTAAATATTAACAACAGAAGATTTAGATCAAAATTTCTTTGGATGATGGGTATAGATGTGTATTTATATGCAAATAAATTATATATATTATATACAATTTTCAACTTTTATTTTTCCTATTGTTTGTAAAGAAAATAAAATACCTTTATAATACAACAAAATAATCTTCATACTGAATTATATGGCCAAATGGCAAGATAACCTAAGATATTATAGAAATTCAAATTTGTAGCAACAGTACAATACATAATCAAATTTATATTTAGCACTGCATATACCCGAAGTCACTTGTATTTTTAGTTAAGAAAGATAGGAAATGACAGATGAAATCAAATAGATGAAGAAAGTTCATGTGTATGACCAGACTGATTAAGGTAATTATCCATACCAATATCAGTACTACTCAAATGTTAAATTTCCTAGAATGTTTTCAATTTTAAGGAGGTGAGTTATGATTTAATGGAGACATCATGGGCCATCACATTCTGCCTGTCAAATATGTTCTCAGTTGATGTTCATGCTACTGGTAGATTTGGACCACAATTCAAATAAAGAGGATCTAGGTTAAGTAAGAAATTAACTCGGAATTAATCTAAAACTATTATGTATTGGTATTTATATGTTTTAAAATACAGCAAAAATATGTCAGCAACATGAAACAATTTAAAAAGTGCTTTGAGATTCAAGATCATGGAACAATGATTCGGCAGTTATCTTATATAGGCAGAATACATAAAACGAAGATGCTTGATGCAGATACAGTAAGCTATATGTGTTTTGCTAGCACAGGTTTACTGTACCTGTGTAAATCAGTACAAACTGTACCGATTTAAACTTGAGGACTCTCAGTTACTTAGCCTTTTTGTTCACAGCAATATGCTACACATTATGATTTCTTTAGGTAACAATTTCAAATTAATATAATTTAACACCATAGGTAAAAAAAAAAATCTCCTTTTTCGTTCAAACTTCACTCCTGTTTCCTTTCCTTTGTATCATGAGACAGAAGACAATTTTGAGCCTCCAGACTGATGGCCAATGGAATTGAAGCTATGTTAGCTGGAGTTTAAGGGGTACAGGTGCGCAGGTTACAGCCCATTCTTCTTACGTAATTTTATACTTGGCTACAATAGGAACACTTTTCTGTCTTCAAACTAACCTGCAGCACAGTGTCACCCAGGATCAGGGTGAAAAAGCACAAGGACAGTTTTTTTACAACCAGAGTGTGAATTTGGCTACCTGCACTTCATATAACATGCAGAAAAAAAAGATAAGACTTTCTGTATTTGACCATAAATAAACCTAAGTAGTTAAAAGCACACACTTCCAAACTATTATGAATTGGGAAAGTAATTATCTTTTTTTTATCTCCACACAAATACTTTTTAAGTTGTCACATCAAATGATAATAAAGGATCATATAGTCCCAATTATATAGGAAATGACTTCCTTATGCATGTTTACACAATTTTGTGTTTAGTATCAGAATATGGAATTTAAACAGTATTTGTCATATGCTGTAATATTTATGCCATGTATTAGCTTTATAGAACCATAACTTGTTTAATTTTCTCATCAGAAATACATACTTGATTTGAATTGAATTTTGTGTTGATTATTTTAATTTTTTTATCAAGTGACTTTTACATTTTAAATACTGTATGTGAACCCTGTAACATTTTGGCATGCCCTTGATATAATTAGTTTACTTCTCTGTTTTTTATATCAGAAATTATTAATATCTCTCCGGGTTAGAGCAAGGATTAATTAAAATAATATTTTGAAAATTAATTGTAATAAGCCATGAGACAAAATAAAGTTTGATCAATGTTAGAGCTGGCTATTGCTATGAAGTATATATATGCAATTATTATATTTATTTCAATTACTAATGCATTTCATTGTTACCATTTAGTGACAACAGTAGGAAATGCAAGCTGCAGTATAAAATCATGGTATAATTTTAAACACATGCCAAAGAAAACAATTTATTCAAGATCTAAAATGTTTGAATGAACACCCATAAGAAGAAACGCAATGAAATACTAGAAATTATGTATATATATATATATATATATATATATATATATACTAATGCTTAATCTTTTCCATCACAGGATTATCTTTCTCTATGTATATATTTTAAGACTGTCATACTTTCATTAGTGTCTTAGTCTATTGATATTGCTATCAGAAAATATTGGTAGCTGGATGATTTATTTACAAAAACAATTTATTTGCTAGCAATTGTGGAGGATGAGTAGGATCAATTTGCAACCAGGTTGAATATCTTTTGAGATTCCCCAGCTCTTCTGCCATGGTGACTTGTGATTACTGTTTATCTAGCAGAAGTACAGAGAGCAGAAAAATGCATGAGGTGGTTCTCGCTAGCATTTGTACAGGGCACTAATCTGTTCATGAGGGCAAAAGTATGACATGATCACTTTCCCAAATTCTCCACCTCTTAATCCTGCTACAGTGGAGATTAAATTTCAAGATGAGTTCTGGACACATTCAAACCACAGTAATTCATGACCTCCAGGTTTTAACAGCCTTTTTTATAACCCTGTCAATGTCACCTTGTGGTACATGGTTTAAAAGCAGATGCCTGGGCTGGACTCCAGAACTAGTAAATTAGAATCTATTCTGATAAGAGTTAGGAATATGTCTTTTTATCTAACAACCCAGCCATTCCTTAGGTATATATCTTTTGACAACAATTAACTTACAACTATGGTGCATTGGAAGTCATAGGCATCCAACTGATGAAAGTTTTTCATAAGATGTACCTGATCATTTTTGACATTTATTTAACCTAATGTAATTATTCAATAAACCCTTATTTAGAGAATGAATGGATTAATGAATGAATAGACTCATTTCAAAGAGAATTTATACATAGACAGACAGTAAGACATAGACAGAGAGACAGAGATAGAGACAGAACAAAAAATGTATACCCACTACAAGAAAAGAAAAATATATGATGCTTTTTCAACAGCTGGTATTATCCTCTTATGGGGATTCCTAGAGGATGTCACATATCACAGAAAAACCACTACAGTGTCTCCTCTTAGAGAAGAAATTAAAAATCCCTGTGCATCACTCTTAATTACCAGGGTTATGCAGAAAGCAGTTCTTCATCATAATAAATGTCTGGAAGCTAATTCCCACCACTTTGAGCACTTTTAGAAACTATGGAGGCCAATGGTAACTTGTTATCTCATGTCTCAATAAATTTAGCATGAAAATACTTACACAAGTTTTTTCCCATTCTCTAGTGAGAGAACATCTTAATACATAACTCTAAATTCCTTTATTAGTGTACTTTATTAGTCTAGAAGACTCACAGCTAATATAATGTTATATTTCCCTGCTGCTTATATGCCCCCAAACTGACTTATTTTATGCACTTAACTTTTCTTGATAAGGTATTTTAGTTCATTTAGAGTAGATATGAGCTAAACTTTGGAACTATAATCTGTCCCTGAGTATATAGGTCAAATTTGCTCCAGAACTGCCCCCGTTCAGGAAATGTGGAAATTCTTTTTTATAAAAATAGCTATGTTCAGGCTCAGGACATGCTGGGATTTGCCATTTGGACTGTGATCACAATTACCCCTATCAGTGTCTATGCACAGATGCTGAATGAGGCTGACTATTACTGGCAGGTTATGCTGGCCACTCATACAAATGAATAATCATTGGCTCATGACTACCTTGAATCCCCAGATCACTGGAATTGCCCAGCTGGGCTGAGTAGGAAATTTAGCTAACCAGAGGGATTGTTTTTCTTTTGGCTGAGATATATCATGTACAGGATCTCACACAGCTGTCTTTATAAATGTTTATCTTACATTTTAAAAATTTATTTAAATGCTTCCATTTTGATCTTATAATGAAGTATATTGGTGTTGGGATGTGAGTAATATAGATATTTGGTGTGGATTTAAGATTTTGCAATTCATACTTGAATGAACATGATGTTTTCCTATAATACGTTGTACTATTGCTAATGAATAGTATCAGTCCAGCTGCTTACTGTGAAACTGCCACTCTTGCACCATGCCTACAATAAACCTAGGAACACAAAGACTGTTATTAAATCTGAACAGAAATTCTATTTTTGAATGGGCCAATCTATCTAATAGCAGCTAAGCACCAAAGTAAACATCATTAGTGAGCTTGTCAGTCTATATTTACATTCTGCTACCTTTCCCCTACCCATTTCACAAAGTTTCTGAGAATATAGCTTACTTTTAGTATTTTAATTACCTCACTGGTCCATTAACATCAAAAGAATATCTACAGTATATTCATCAATTGCTAGTTTATGTTAAAGTATGCTGAGCAGTGAGGAATGGGTAAACACACACGCGCGTGCACACACACATACACGCGCGTGCACACACACACACACACACACACACACACACTGTTCTAATATGTCTCTACCAGAAAAGATGGTCTGGTAAGCGAGGCATATTTAAGAACAATGGTCAAGAAACTATTGAGAGCAGCACATATTCCATACTAAAAGTGATATAGCAAATTTCCTCACCCCTTTCAATATCAGACTGCTAATTCAATATTTTAATGAATTAAATTAAATCTTTAAATCTCAGATGACCTAACAGTGTAATAAACCAAATAAATCTTTAAATCTCATGTGATCTCAGAATATAATGCAGGAATTTTCTAATGCCTTTTATCTCAGACTGCTAAACGTAATTTAAACTGAGGTCACACTTTGCAATTTAAAAAACCATTAGGCAATTTCCTTAAAGTTTCATGGTTTCCACCAGAGGAAAATATTCCTCTGGTTTGTGAAAAATGTTTATTAAACTACTACAGTTGAGAATTGAAACTTTTTATTTTCCCTTTTCAATGTTTAGTTGTATAGATTGCTTTCCAAAAAATGGTAGTATACTATTTTCTACTTCTGTCTCTCCAGCATTTATTTCATACTCTTTCAAAGCAATGTTTTAAATTTTAGAATCTCTTCTATCTCTGGGTCCCTCCTAATTACCCAATGTATTTAGTACATCAGAATATCACTGATGAACTAATTTCGATATTTACCAAGTATCAGTAAGCTCCACCTTTGAACAGCCAGAAATGGAAAAAACAATTTGAAATTCCAATATACTCTAACTTTCTTCTACATTATTCTCTCTTCTTTAAAAAAATATTGAACTATTTAATTTTGTTTTGGTCCATGGTGGGAGGCACAGGTCTAGGTTGAATCTTCCGTACATGGACAGTCAGTTTCCCTAAACCGTAGGCTAAAGTGGCTCTCTTTCCCCAGTGGAGTTTTTGGCCCTTTTGTCAAAGATCTGCTCCTAACTAACCTCTCCTTTCTTATTTCACATACTATCATCACTATGCACCCACTCTGGTGGAAAACCTAGAACCCCTTTTTTCATTCTGCCTACTCTATCTATGCATCAAATCAAGCAAGAAACCAATATGAATCTTCCTTGATAATATGTTTCACAGTTGTTTCCACTTCATCTAATGAAAAATTCAGGCTGTTCTGTACAAGAAAACAATTTACTAAGCTCACTAACTTGATCCTAGAACCCTTCAGTTTGTTCCCAATGTGCACTCAAAGTCATTCTCTTAATTCAATTTTATATTTCACTAGATTGTCTCATTGTTTTGATATCACCTAACTCCTTTAGAATAAAACTAAATGCCTTGTTATGAATTGCAAGGCTTTCACTGATCTGCTTTCTAATTTACTGCTAATTTTCTTGTAGTGCTCAACTGAGGTATACTGAAATGCTATTAATTTCTCAGAGAACTATTCATTCTGCTGCCTTGCTCTATTTATGGACATAAGAGCCTAAAAAAGGCACAACATTGCTCCCTCACTGTGAAAAGAGGAGGAGAGCAAAGACTGGAAAAATTTGAGGAAAAAAGTAATTTTGACAGACCCAGATATTTTTATGATATACAAATACTATACAGGATGGGATGCAAAACAAGTAAACCAACAAATTTAATCCTACTCTGACATTAAAAATATAGAATATTATCATACTTAAATTCCTAGGAGTTTCACAATGAAGTGGGTTTATATTCAGATGGCATGTTTTTATTAATTATAACATTATTTTTCTTATTTAGAATAATCATGTGGGAAACAATGTTATTAACCTTATTATATGTACAATTTAATTGAAATGAAGGGAAAATCTTGACAAAAATCCTGAAGGTAACAAGTGCAGAGGCAAGATTAATGATGAGCTCCACACTGGTTCACTCCATTATATGGCACAGCAAGATACAAGAGCAGGTGGTTAATAGAATAGAATATATTTCAAGCTAATCCTATTTCTTGAATTAGAAAATTACCTAATTTTCTCTACTATATTAACATATCAGAGTCTAAAAATTTTATGGAATAATCAAACATAATAAATCTAGAA
This sequence comes from Dolichotis patagonum, assembly GCA_004027295.1. Classification (NCBI taxonomy): domain Eukaryota; kingdom Metazoa; phylum Chordata; class Mammalia; order Rodentia; family Caviidae; genus Dolichotis; species Dolichotis patagonum. The sequence continues at coordinate 9,486 of PVJX010001354.1, forward strand.
ATTTTTCTATTAAATGATTGTTTTGTTATTATAGTGCAATAAACTTTTACAGATCAGTTTTTGACACACAAATATGACACAAAAGCCAAAATGGTCTTTCAGGAAACAATTTTTAGAATTCTTCAGCAATCAAATAATGTTTCAAAACAATTTCTCCCTTCTCCAATCCATTTCAATTGCTTTAATCAAAGAAGATTTTTCGAAAATACTAATAAGATCATCAGCCACTGTTTAGATAATATGAATCATCTTTTGTAGTTATCATACTACTTTTTATTATCTTACATTCATTTTCTTATTTTATGCCTGCAACTTTCAACTGAGTGTGGTTTTGCTCTCTAGAGGCCATTTTGCAACATAAGGAAACAATTTTTGGATTCTACAAACAAGAACTGTTAATAGGAATAGACTGGGAAAGTGCCAAAATATCCTCCATACATGAGAGAGTACCCACGATAAAGAATTATCTAGCCCAAAATATCAATAGTGCCAATGTTGTGAATCCTTTTATATAAGAATGATTTTTAAATTAATTAAAGTGTCTGTAATACCAAGATAGTATGAAACTTAACATGGAAAATCGTTCATAATGTGATTTTGGTATCAACATTCTCTATCATTAATTGACTCCCTGTTTCTAAATTATTTATCCTTTGCCCAAGTTATGACTTAATTATTCAGAATAATACAAGGTAAGTCACAATGAACTATACTTTTAAAGTTAAAATGTCATCAGTTTAAGACCATCAATTTTTTTTGTTAAGTCACATAGTCAGTGAACAGTGGGAAAGGTGTTTCCTTACTAGCTTCTCAGGCACGTGGAAGTTCTATGTTGGTGAGACTTTATTTTTTTAAATTAAATTTATTTTATTTTATAAGGGAGTAAAATTAAACACAACAAAACAGAACAGAACGGGACATAAGAAAGAATAAATTTCAAAGCTAGACAAACAGAGATCTTCACTGTCATATTGTCTCTTGTTTTCTTCCAAATGGTTGTCATTATCTTTGCATATGGGGAGCTTATACTAAATAACATAGCCAATCTTTTCACAAGATGTGGAGTTCACTGGCTCCCACTTGCTAAGCAGGAGGGAGGAGAAAGGGGGACATGGGACGGGGGACAGGACAACCTGAGATGTCTTATTTTCAGCGCACACCCCGGCAGGATCACATCTGCCCCCCAGAGAGGGGAGGAGTTCCTTGTTCTCCCGGCACCCCAAGTCAACCGCACAGTGCAGGTCCCGATGCGCCAGGGTCTCTCTCCTTCGGGTGGCCGAAAGTCTTCCATACTCACCTGCTATTTCTTTCTGATGAATTGACCATTCCATTTCCAAAGTTCTGAAATGGCCAACACCACAGAAAGAATTCTCTTTAGGCTCCTGTTTGAAACCAGCAGCTACAGCAATCTGCTGGCCTTGCTTCAAGGCAACTGTTGGTGAGACTTTAGTCTCAAGCTGAGGTTCAGGTATCACCTGAAAAGGAAAGAGAACATGGAACTTTTCAGGATAGTCTTTAATTGTTTCTATCCGCTGGCACAGCCTGTCACCTCCATTCACATTGGCCACACCCATTTGCTCAAGTCATTTAGTCTTGCCTAAGTTCAAAAACATTTTTTCCTAGAAGCAAAGGAATGCGAAAACTTACTGAACACCAACAGTATCTTACTTTTCTCTTTTTCCTCATTTTTAGTGCGAAGTCATAACTTACTCTTCAGTTTGATTTGATGAATTATTTTTTAGATAGAAATATTTTAATTTATTTTCCTTTTAGCCTTGGTTGGAATCATTCCCTTTTACTCCTATCATACTTTGAATATAAATTTCAATATATTTAACACTTACTATGCAAGTCTGATCACAAGCTTACCTTTTGTAGGTTATTGGCTTGCGGGGTAGGTGAGATATATATTGTATTCATAAAATCATCATGCATGAAATAACATAATTTAATGTTTTCTTTCACAAAAAGAAACATCAGTTTTTTTTCAATATTATACAATGAATTATTGGATTAGTTGTTTTTCCTTTATACATACTTAAAGATTCACTGACTTAACTCTCTCTCCATATTTCTTTCCCCTTTATGTATGAGGGAAAGTGTGCTTGTTCTCACAGCATCATAAAATATAATATGAAAGCATCATTATATCAATTCATTTAATTTTAGAGCACCCAAAGCAGTATTTTTCTTTAAAATGTCATCACTAAGTGAAGATAAGTGAAACTGTTGAGAATAGTCAAATACTTGTTCAACCTGTTTGCCTTTAAGCAACACAAGAGCCTCCATTTTTAACTGCAGACAGCTTTCAGCATCCCCTCAGGAAACAAGTGATCAGGAAGACTGTGGTGAATCTAATGGGCCCCCGTGAAACCTAAAGCTATCTGAGGAGCTCTCATTTTTTTTTCTTCTGTGAGAGTATTTACTTCAGCACTGGCTGTGGTAGATCATCTTTATTTATAAATTGAAACTTTCAACTGAATAAATGTAGCTATAAAATTGAATTCAGGGAAAAGTTCACTGGATTTAGGAGACTTAAAACCAGGTTTATACAGGTCTCTCTGATTGGATTTTTGTTGCTGTTGTTCTTATTCCACAAAAGTACAAGTAGTAGCAGGGTCTGAATTATTTTAATTACTAGTAACAAAAATTGTAAATTGAAGGTATGTTTTGTAAAATACTTTAAAAAATATAAGCTTTATTTTAACCACTAATATAGCAAACCAGCTAGAAAATCAATATGAATTCCTAGTAGTTTAAGATGCTTAAAAACTGAGAACCACTAAAATATTCATAAAAAGTAGTAATGATAAAATTGTTCAAAAATATTTATAATTTAGTGCATACTATATATTAAAATTAGCAAATATTTCGAATATGTAATTCTCTAAAAATATAACATTTCCAAAAAAACTACAAATGTAATGTGTTTCAATAAATGTAAGCACAGTTACTATTTTGCAAGAACTAAGAAAAAAGGATAAATAATTTGGCTTACAATGTGGAAACATTGTAAAAGCAACTTCTTTAGAGTAAAGATAGTAAACCCCTCTTTAGTTCCACATGCATGTTATTCTATCATTTCAATATAAAAATAAATTTCATTTCATTTGGGAAAATGCAGGAACATAAAAATTGTAGAAAACTATGCCATTCAAGTATTTGTCCTACTTACCACAGATTAACTCAGTTGTTTTTAAAATTTTTTATTTACTTTTGCTGCAGTACATATTTAGGGAAAAAGCTATGAGTTTTTACCTCTTTCCTGTGTTGTTATGTGGTAGAATATTTTCTTATGATGCTGTGCCCCTGTCTGGAGCCCTAATTCCCAGCCAGTCAGGTGAAAAGGAGTGGAAACAACCAACACTCTATGGCACTTTGTAAGTTACACTAGGATGCTTGACAGGTTGAGTGGAATTGTGGATTTTAACTTATGGTTTTTTTCAGTTTGCAATGTTATTATCAAGATGTAGCCCAACCCAAGTCAAAGAATATCTATATTTAGCTTCAAAAGAATCCAAAAGAATTATTAGTAAAACAAACAGACAAAACCAGAAATGAAAACAGAGTGAAAATAATGGCAACAATGAGCAATAGTACTAGAGTGAAATGAGAATCTGAAAAATTCAAACCTTGCTTCTTGTTGTAAGAAACAGAAACAGTTTAAATTGCCTCTCTCATGTCATGTTAACAAAAACAGTATTTCACAGTGCTTTTAAGTGTAGAGACTCTGACACGATTAAACCAATCAGTTCTACTTTCACACACCTAATGGAGACTGATAGATACTGGGTCCCTAATGTTGGAATTAATGTTTTTGTGATTATTATGGTTTTAAGAATCCTAATTAGGTTACAAATGAGAAAAATATCTCTGCTCTTTATTCTCATGTCCATGACTTCTGCTCTTTAGAGTAACAGATCGACAAAGGAGACAGAACAGTGAACTAGATTTGCTTGTTTTCCATGTCTGATGCCTCTCAAGGGCCTGAAGCAGAAGGCATAAGTTGACATGAGAGTTTGAAATGTTTTCATTTAATACAGTTTTTATTCAAAAGTATCCCAGTTCTCCTATGGTTCCAAGTACTCAGTAAATGTTAAATGCTCAGTACACTTAACTTCCCTTCTTTCTCCCTCCTATGGATAAAATACATGGGTTCCCGAAGTTTGCTCTCAGAAAACCACTTACTTGGGCTCTTTCTTCACTTTGGGAATCTTCACCCACTGTGATGTGTCAACATCTGAAGAACCCACAGAAACTTGTGAGTGAATACAGCTTTTTCTTACTATGTTCCAAATATCAATTCCTATTATATACCCTTGGGGTTTCTCCGCATTATTGTATGTGTATGTGCTTTGTGTTTGCTATACGTAAATATCAAACTAGAGACAATTTACCATCTCACATGATTCTTATTAAATTAAATGTATGATTAGAGAAGCTGAAAGTGAGAAAAACAGAGTGGAAGATTATTTGTTAATGCATACGACTTCAAATAAAATTATAATTGAAAAAAATAGATGATCCTCCTTTTACAAGCCCATATTTATATTATTATTAAATTGGTAATATATACATTGAAACAAGTTTCATATTTTTTATAATTTGATTATGTGTATGTATTTATTATTTTTCTGAAGGCTAAAATCACATCAAAGCTGGCAAAGATTTTTTCTACAGTATCAGAGAATAGATACTGTGTTCTTTGTGAGCTACCTACAACCATTGTCATGTATTTATTCTTCTTTATTTGTCTTTGTTGCTTCTATTTGATTTACTTTACAACTGTTTAAAAATCCAATGACATTTTTAACAAGCAGGTCATACAAAAACAGGCTGCTACTGATTTGAGCCCAGGGCTGTACTTTCTTGGCTATTAAGTTAGAAACTATATGTACCTTAAAATAAGGATACTGGGAGTGAAGGTGCAAAGGAAATGGGATTTAGAATGGTCTTTATTTTTCTTTTTGTTCTTCTGGTATTTTAAAACATCACTAAAGGAATATAATTACTATAGACACTCATATTTTTGTCATTTAAAATATAAAATAATCAATACACAAATGCCTATCCCTGTTTGTGTGGGTAGCCTCTAAGAAGACCTCCAATGATTCCTGCACCAAGTTTATGAATGGATCTTTTCCTAGAAAGAGGGATTGGGTTTACGGATACACTTCCCCACAAGAGAAGATTGTAGAAGAGATTAAGTTATTTCTGAAATGAGAGTATGAAGAGACATTTGATTCCAAAATAATTTTTTTTCCTCCCAGTTTTCTTCATCTGGGGAAATCAGCTGCTGTGTTGTGAACAGAGTCCACAGAAAGAGATACCTAAGTGGTGACTGTTTTTCTAGCTAGTATTTAATAAGAATTTTTCTGGCCAAAACACATGTGATATGACCTTGGCATCAACCATGCTTCCAGTCAAGATTGGAAATCATGGATGCCTATAATCGTGTTGAAACATTACTCTGGAATTTACTGGCCTGCTTTCTTTGTTTGTTTTGAATAACGTCAAAATTTAGAACTGTTGGTTTTGAGTAAAGATTGCTCTCTATCAGATGGATGGGACTTATATAATCATTCAAAGATCTTAAATGAAGAATCACCTCTCTAAGCAAGAAGTGATTTTACCAGCAGAATGCCTTGGAAATCAAATCTCAGCTCTTCCTGGGACATCATCAGAATATGAGTTTACCAAACCTTTATGATTATATTAGTCAATACCTCATGTTTATTTTTCCCACACAGTCCTCCACATCTGTTGGTTCCCCATATTTGGATTTAACAAACTGTGGATAAAGAATGTAGTTAGGGCCACACTAGTAATATCTATAATAAACATACGCAGATATTTTTCTTGTCATTATTCCCTAAGTAATATAGTATGTGAACTATTTACATAATATTTACTTTGTATTGGTCGTAATGATAAAGATAAGTTCAAGTATATGGGAGACTGTGTGTAGATTACATGAAAAGTTACATCATTTTATTTATTAATTTTTATTTTCATTATCATGCCATTGAAGTACAGCATGATTATACTCATCACACAGAGTTGGTACATGTACCTAACACGTGAATTCTCCTTGTAGCATCTCCCTCACTTCCCCTTCTTTTTTACAAAAGATCTATCTTACTATTTCCCATTATCTTTTACTTTGGTCTTTATTTATATTTTAAGTTTCTCATATAAGATAAATCATGCAATATTTGTGTGTCTTGTTTATTTTACTTTACATTATCATCCCATTTTCTAATATAGCATTTGATATAAGGAGCCTGAATATCCTTGGACTTGCCCACCCTTTTGGAATCTTGAAACCAGCTGGTAACTGCTATGAAGGAGATGGGTGCATACATGCACATGCAAACACACATGCACAAATACACACATGCTATTGGTTCTGTTTCTCTGGAGAACCTTGACAAATACAACTGTCATCTGACAGATAATCTAGAGAATACTGCGAATATAAAGTTAAGCACTTGGTCAAGATTCACCTGGTTTCTGCATCCAATGAAAATGTGAGATAAATATGTTTTTGTTTTATTTGCTAATTTCTATAGTAAATTGTTAACACAGCAATGAAAAACTAATATATGTACATATACATATATATACACTTTATGAGGAGATAGACCTGATCTATTATTTTTGCACATTTTCATTCCTTTTGTTGGAAAAATATTACCTCAGAACAACTTTTCCCCTCATGTATAAAACACACATCAAGTATCTGTAGATAAGAATAGCAATTTAGGTTTTTTTTATCAGTCCATTTATATCAGAAATGGAGTCAGCTATTGTTATGAGATTTAATCCCAGATGTTTTTATTTTAACTTCGTATATTAAATATTTTTATCATATAACAATATTTTGAGCTTTTTGTTTCTATATGGAGTATAACTAAGAATATTTAATGCACTTTACAACAGACTAGATGCAATTTTCTCACCCTGTCTCTAGACAGGATAAGGATACCTTGAGGTAAATGCAGAACTGTTACCCCATCTGTGCAATCAGACATAGCCTCTGAGAATCAAGCCTGACTGCATCACTGTGTTGTACAGATCGATGTAATTAGTTTGCCTATAACCAGACCCATATCAGCCTCAAGTAAAATAGCTCAAGACAGCTAAACATGATAAAAGATCAAAATCACTTCTTTCATGTTTACGCATCCATTCTAACAATATTTTCTGAATACTATCAATAAATATCATCAGTTATTTAAATATTGGTAGATATTTAAAAGTGAAATAAAATATGTTTCCTGCAATTATATAACTCATATATTGGTATAACATTCATATGTGACATATGGGTTATTGAGTATAATTGTTTTATTGCTTGTTGGAATTCTTTTTTTTTTTTTTAATTTTTAAGGAAGAGTCTTCAGTGAGTTACTCAGACTGGATTAAATTGTGATTAACCTGACTCTGCCTCTTGGAATTCTGGGATTGCAGGCATGTGCCACTATGACCAACTAATCGTTGGCTTCATTGAACCTCAGGATGACTCCTCTACATCATCCACAAACACTTCTGTTATTTTTTCTCTTTTATTCTTTCATTTTCTTTTTTTCATTTTTAGTGGGGTTCTTTTGGTTTGTTTGTTTTGTTTGTTAAGACTGGGTCTGCTTTTTAGTATGGGTTGTCCTCAAGCTCATGGCAATCTTCCTGCATCAGCCTTCCAAGTGCTGGGATTACAGGCCTTTGTCTCCACAGCTGGCTCTGAAATTGTTGACATGCTGTTTTGTATTCTGTACAAAGGGATTTACATTTAAGATATTTTGTCTTATGATTTTTAGCCTAACAATGGTGCGACAGTGATACACATTCGGTAAGAAATTGTACTTGGAATTCTGAATTTGTATGTTGTCTTTGTCTAGTGATACATGATATGATAATGTCTTGTGACTTTGGCAATGGTGGTGAGCCAGTCATCAGGAGCATGAGCCAGTGATACCCTACAATGCGCTATTGCTAAGCTATGCTGTACAATGGATTCGGCATATGATGTGCACTTTTTAAATTATCATATTTTTGACTTATGATGGGTTTATAAGAACACAACTCCCTTCATACATCATGGCATTTTACTGTAATATATTTGCCTAACAATTTTATCTAGATTTCACCTTTATGCTCACTGAGTGGTCTAGCTAGTTTTTTTTTTTTTTTATCCTTAGCATTTTCATCAGTGTTCCAGTCTTTTTATAAAATATCTTTTGAAGAGAAAGAAAAGAAAATCATCTGTATCTCAGTATGTTGGCTACCTGGAGATTAAAATAGTTCTCCACCTTGACCTTTATCAAGAGAACAAAATGAGTTAAACAAACACTAACAAACACTCTTGATGAGATTAGACAGTATCAAGGGAGAAGAAACTTATTTTTCACTGCCCAGGTGGATGCTTCCTAAAGAGAAAAAAGTAGTCAAACCTGCTTCATTCACAAAACAGATAAGTAGGCTGATACAGATGTCAGAAGATTCTTATGTCATCTGTATTTGAGATATGATCCAGGAATTTGAAGTATATATTTGACTGTCAATCAGTGCAGATTTATAGAGGCAGGAGACTTGCTCTGTCAGTAGGGTAATTGGTTCCATGTGCCTAAGGAAAAAGAAATGAAATGACTCCCACATAAATTTCTTACGGCCTTCAACAGCTAAGATAAGGATGCAGTAGTTAAGGACCCAGGTTCATGTGAAAAATCATCAAATAGTGGGCTGTGAAGCTGAGGAGATAGTTCACAATAAAAGTGCTCTTTGGTTTTAAGACAGCATTGCACAAATGGACTCTTGGTATTACATATAGGACAGATATACCTGAGAACAGCATTGATCCAGGAAACAAACAGCAGATACTGCCCCATAAAACTATATATGCCACTGACACGAATAGTGTATCCAGCGTTTTGGGGATCCTGGAACTATTAGCAAAGAGAAACTGAGTAGAGCACACTGCAACTTCTCCAGCAAAGAACTGACAAACATAATTCTGCCATCATTCTTGTACTGCCTCAGGGTTCTCAGTGTAGACATAGTGGTAAGGGAAGAATGCACCTGAGAACCAGACCACGGATTTCACCCTCAGTGGTGTTGGAAAGGGAGGAGACACTAGAAAGGGTGAGTGAGTTAACTGCTGCCAAATTTACAATGAAAGCTCTGGGCTGACAGCAGATGGAAGTGGCCAAGTCTAGGAAACTGCAATTAAATCTGCCTTAGAAGAAGGAGTGGCTAGATATGACCTTACTTCTTAATCCAGAGGCTACAATAAGATTCTGGTGCTCCCGAAGTGAATATGGAAGCAGCTAAAACTGACCTGTGTTTGCACCTTAAATTACGTAAAACTGTACATTTCAAAAGTTTAAATAAAGTTTCACTTGTTGTCTTGGTAGAACATGGTACACGTTTCTCAGTACCTAAACATTTTAAATGCAATTTCTTGCATGTGAAAATGAATACAGGAGGTTGTGTCACTAAAATAGTTATATACAGAGTAGGGGTCCACATAGGACCTCAAAAGAGGTGAATGGACAACTATTAGAGGATTGAACACAAAAACCAAACAACAAAACAACAACTCCCACCTCCTGTGATGAACATAGATATCAAAATTCCAAACCATATGGAAGAAAAAAAAGCTTAGAAAAAATATTAACTGAATTACTTCTCTCCAAATCAAAAGGAAAACAAGACTCAAAAATGAACATTAGGGGATTTAGCTCACTGGCTTAAGTGCCTGCCTGGCAAGCATGAGGTCATGAGTTCGATCCCTGGTACAAAAAACAAAACAAAACAAAACAAAACAAAACAAAACAAAAAGAACATTAAATGGAATGAAAAAAATGCTATTTACAAGAAAACTAATGAAGTGTAAAATAAATAGAAGCAAAAATGACATCATAATGGACATGAAAAACAAGCAATTAGAAATAATTGAAATGAAAACTCCAGCTTCTCATTTTTTTAAATTCAACCATTATTATAAGCTCTGAATGAAAGAATTGGTAACTTAGAATATAGGTCTTTTGAATGAAACTGTATATAACTCAGAAAAGCAACAAGATACATAGATGGATACATACATAATAGGTAGATAGATAGATACGTGATAGATAATTGTATAAAAGAACAATTTATTGCCAGAAAATCCTCATTTATATTTTTCCATATTTCTGAATCACTATAGTTTTCAGTTTTACTCAATTTTTCCTTTTTCCCAAGAAGATGTATGCAAAGATCATGTTTGACAAATTTGGGAAGAATAACTGAACATACTTCCCCAAACCCTTTTTCATTTCCCTGGAGGCAAAAATATCATATGTTTCAGAACCACAAATGTCTCTCCTTTCTCTAAATGCTCACGTATCTGTGATCATACAGAGATTCCTACCCCAAGGCAGGACATTGAGTTTCAAATGGGTAAATTGGCTTAATTCTGCTGGTCATCATTACCAGTCATCTTGATAACACACTTGGGTCCTCTAGTACAGCTTGTATTACTAAAAGAGGAGAACTTTGTCATGTTTTTGTCTTACGTTTCAAATGCTTTAGAACAGAAGCAGAGAAAACACACGTAATTCAAAAGATGCTTGCCAGAATCCCCTTATTTGCATGGATAGAATTGTGTATCCCTGCCTACTCTTTTATGGTGCCCTTCTCCTCTATATTTTGTGGAGATCTTTAGTAAATTTTTCAGAGGATTAAACCTGTTGTACATTTGGTGAGGCTAGAACAGCATTTATTGGAACATTTCTGGCAGTTCTGTCCATTTTTCCACAGAACCGTCAGCATTAGATTCATCAGTAGTTTGACTGTTCTGTTTAACAAGTAAGACCACAGGGGACATGCCAAAGCTTTGGCTAGTGTGGGATCATCACTATTTGGATCATACAAACCCAACCACCTTTTGTTAAAAACAATTCAGCCAATTTTTTTGTTTCCTAGAACTTAATAAATGAGATTTTCTCTGAAAGCTGCCTGGACTTTTCCATAGTTTCTGCGCCTTAGCCCCTTGATATGTAATGTTAAAAGGAAAAAATATTTTAGACAAATTAAATTTAGCACAGTTTATCTGAGCAAATAAATGATTCATGAATCCAATGCATTGTGATACACTGCAGCTGCAGAGTTCCATCCAGCATTATGAGCGGATAGGATTTATAGACAGAAAAAATAAGCCATATAAAGAAATATCCTGATCAGTTAGGGTTTAAACTTTGTCCTGTTGGGAGGGGTCTGAGCAGTTTGCAGTCTTTGACTGGCTGAGATCTCAGATTGGGAATTAGTTACTTGTTGTAAGAATATATTCCTAGATAGGTTGCAGTTTCTTTTCTTACTCAGGATACAGTTTACAATATATTGAGTCTGCTTTAGGCCAAATTTAATTTAACAGTTAAATTCAGAGTGAGAAATGGCTATTCAAGCAAGAGAAAACAATTGACTTTTCTCTGAAAACACCAGGGATACTTCAAAGCTAGCGCTTTTGAAATTGAACTCTGAAATTTTGCATTTATATGCCATGCCTAAGTGCAGCACAATGGATGAACACTGGTCCAAGTTATAGGCATAGAATGCCTTTCTATCTCTAAATATACACTTAAATATCACACCCAACAGAAAGAGAAAATATCTACTTTCAATAAATCCATAAAATTAGTATACTCCATGACTATGGACATAAGCACGTACTTTTATTAGAATGATGCGTTCAACATATCATAGGGATCTAACAGCATCCTTTAGCATTCTGTGCCAGTCTTTTAACCTTCCCCAAGTAAACCCCACATCAGAACTCAGTTTTATTTTCTTATACCTTGTAAACCACAATTTGCCCTCAATTAGGTACCAGATCTGTTAAAACTTCACTTCAAACCTCATCCTTCGCATTATGCACAGTTTGTACAGGACAGTGGTGTGTGATACACAGCCCTCATTCTACTCTTGGCTTCAGGACAGAGACAAGCTTGACAGGGAGAGCAAGCAGCTGAGTTTAAACCATGAGAAAGTTTGAGCTTGCTCTGGAATGTGTGCTGTTACTAAGGCAAGCTGTAAGCCATAGAAGGATGCATGTGAATGGAGGTGAGATGGCCCTGTGACTTAGACATAAACCATTTTGGTTTTAATTCTCCCTCACTTTGATGAGTATAACCAATAAAACTCAACAAACTCCAGTACCATGTTTTATTTGTTTTCTTTTCTGGTTTCTCAGAAATGAATGACAGAAGGAGTTATTAGCAATGAAAAAAGCAACGTCCCATAACAGAGTGAGCAGCAAAGAGCTCCATTTCCACTCAAGTAGCCCAGATTAATGACATAATACTATTAGTAAAATTGCGTAGGTTTCTACAATGAGGAAAATGGTTTACTACAATTAATTTACTGTTTCTGCCTCATACAACTATTTTTATGATTAATTTATGAACAGCAAATTCATTTTCCTGGGCATAGAGCAAAAGTTTACTAAATAAATGTACTTCTTTCATTCATTTGGGCCTTCTCTATGTATTTCTCTGTACAAATTCACCAAAGTATCTGACTTACATTGGATTTAGGATTAAATTTAATCTACTCTAATCACACTTTAATTTGATAATATCTACAAGGAACTATATAGTATAGAATTATATCTACAAAAAACTATATATCCATATAGTGTCATATTTCTGAGTAGACATGAAATTTTGTCAGACACTAACGTACTATCAGTGGTATACAAAAACATTTGAATTATTAGAAATTCAGGTAACTCCATATAGCGTTGGAAATACCCCTTGTACCTTTTGCATAAGTTCAGATTTGAGGGGTGAACATTCTTCATCCTGAAGCACAGAATCTTTGATCGATGTGCTATAACCGCAGTATGATTCTCAGAAACCATCCTCAAAATTAGCACAAGCAGGAAGATGTAATTTCACAAAGGTTCACTGACGCTGATGTAAGGAATTCAAAGGGAAAGTAAGATGATCGATGTTCCTTGGTGGTTGACAGTATAGGGTGGTGTAAGAAATAACACTTAGAATCTTACAGAAAGTATTGGTAATGTTTTGGGAAAGAGTAAGTGGTGAGGAAGGAGCCGCACATCTATTAACAGAAGTTGTTGGGAGCACCAGGATGATCGAGGGATATGTGTGTAGTAAGTTGGAGAAAAGGGTATAAACACATGATTCCAAGGTCCTCTTTTTACAAAACAAAACCAAAAAAATGTGTGACCCCTGAGTCCCTTGTTTACAAAATAAAACCAAGAAACAATCTTAACATAATAAGGATTATGCTCAGGATTTTTTGTACTTGAGAAATATAACAGAAAATGTCTTAAATTTTCTAATTTACAAAATATACAAGGTAAGTCAATAGCAGCTGCTAAGCAAGACTCACTAACCAGCACAGGCAAAATTAGTACAATTAAACTTGTTCTCCCAACCAAAGGGTGTGAAAAAGGGTGATGTCACAACAGAAAAAAATTTAAATTGCCCACCCTACTTTAGGTAATTGCAAATAGAACCATCAAGCTGCCTTTTTGTTTCAGCATTGTGCTGAGGAGCTGATAAGCCAGTCTTCCTAGCCACCCTGTGGAGAAGCAGGTGCCAGAGTCTCTGGTCTTCCTTCCCCAACTCAGTGGACTCTTCTTTTCACTGCCAGGTTTGAGTCCTTGCTTTTGTATGACAAGGAGGTAAATTCTAGACTCCTAGTGTCCCATTGTGCCCAGAGAAAGTTTAATCAGCCTTTTATTATCTCTCCTCTGATGCTAAATGGTCCATTAGGAAGTTATCTAAGTTATTTTATCATGACTGGGACAAAATATCCAACACGACAACCTTAAAGGAGGAGAGGTACCATGGTATCACCCAAGGCTGGCTCTGCCACAGAAGCAGCATGGCACAGTATGTGGTGAAGAAGAGCTGCTCAGCCCATAAAAGCTGGGAAGCACAGAGAGAAGGAGAGAGCAAGTGACAGCAATATATCCTTCCAGATAGGTGACATCTTTAGTGACCACTTCCAACAAGGCTGCACATGCAATGGCACATTCAGGTACTGCATTTAGTAGTGGATAAATCCTCTGATGTGCATAAAACTCCCACAATTCAGTCATCTTCCAAACACTTGAGGCATTGGAAGCCATTTTAGATTTAAAGCATAACATTTGACCCTAACCCTTAAAAGACTCATGGCAAAATTGCATTAAGACTTTCTATGAGAGTCACAAATGTCTTAGTTCCAGCATTGCATAAAAGTGTTCTCTCAGACTCACAGCAAATTTTTAACTGTGAAAGCCTGCAAAAATCCAGAATGGTAAATACTTCCATTACAATGAGATAGGGTTGACGTTCTTGTTCCAAAAAGAGAAAGAACAAGTGGACAGAAAGGAATTGGACCTAAACAAGACTTTCCATGCCCAGCCCTTGGGGGAGGCTGCTGTGAGATGTAGGTTTTGGAGGGCCTGGGTGTCCCTACCACTATGGTATGACTGGGTTCAGCTCTTATGCCTGGGTAGATTCACTCACTGTTTGTAGATTTCCTTAGCAAATGTTCCACGTGTCTGTTATCTCCAACTTTCTGGGATGTCCATTGTATTTTCACCTTCAGTCTCACAGTTTTATGCATTGTTCTTTCTGGGACATATTGTCTGGCCAGCCAGGCTTTCCTCTGAAATCTGCATGAAAGTCTGTTGGACAAAACATCTATTTATACTTTTTACCACTGTAAAACCAGCACCTTGTGCATGATGCCAACATCAGCAGCAGGCTTGTGTGGTAGCCATGACCCCTTTGATCATGTTTTCTGCTGCAGCGTCTGAGTTTGTGAAGGGCTTAACGTGGGGAAGCATTTCCCTCTGCAGCCTGCACAGGACACACTGAGGCTTTCTTTGTACATGAAAGATGAACACTTTTACCTTTGATTCTGCAATGTCTTGAAACTATCTATCCCATTTTGATGTAAAGTTCTTGAGTTATGTTTAAGGAAAATCTTTGAGCAGTCATCCTCTTCTTTACCTCAACTTTACAAGTGAGCCCTTTTGAATGAACCTGCACACTTTTCACATGGTGTTTTTGTACTGATTTTTACTGTGTATCTGACTAAAAGCAACAAACATTACCTATGCCATACCCTGAACATTGAACTACAATGAAATTTCCTCCAGTGCACTTAAGGCAGTCTCTCACAAAGTGTGAAGATTTAAAAAACATTAATACAAATCTTTGCTGGGTACAACACATACAACTTGTAATTATACAAACAATGGACACTTTTTTGCCAAATGAAACCTCGTGAACCTGATTCTGCATTCCCATCAGCACTGGGTCCTCTGATATCCACCAGAATCAACTCTAAAGCTCGGAGTGCAACATTCAGTAGCATCTCCAACAAGTATCGCCAAAACTTTCCAAATTCCTCCCACAAATCAATTCTAGAAACTTCTGAAAAGCATGAGCAGTCTTCAATCAATATGTTTGTGATGGCAGTGATTTTTATCAATTTTTGTTTTTTGACTAGTGGAATAAAATTATGGATAATACAAAAGCATCATGCATGTTTCAGAAAGAGAATTTGAGGAGCGCAACATGGGTTCATATTTTATTTAATGGACACAATACATTATTCTCACAAGAGAAATAAATGACATATTTTAGTTCAGATCTGGGACAACATACATAACATATGAAAAATTGTGTGCATCATCCCTTACCCTGAATATTCTTTCTGCAAAATATGGTAACCTCAAAACAAATTTCATGTATTTACCTATGATGGATATATGTAAATTCTTATGAGACTATCAAATATGATATTTAAGTTTTATCTCACCTACTATTGCCAAATACTATTTAAAGTATATTAGAATTTCATGTGAATTCCCTCTGGGTATATTTAACTGAAAGAGCTAAAGCTGGGATATGAAAGTTTTAAACTATTTTTCACACTTTATTTGCTATCTTATTTCTTGCTCTGATAAACTGCTAACAAATAGCTCTGATACTCATTTCAAGAGTAACTTTCAAAACCAGTTGCTTTTTGATTTATCTCATTGAACATATCCCATGGTGAGACAATATATTTCCCTAGTCATAACAATTCTTTTTTGGAGAACTTGATTGGGAAGATAGTGAAAGATCTTTCCCTGATGAAGCAGAAAGCATAAAATCTCACCATCATGGGAGTCTTTTCCCTGGACATAGGCAACGATCTTTAGGAAACGGAACAAAACTGCACAAATGCTGGAGAGATGCTAAGGCAAAAATATTATCATTTAAATGAATCAGCAATGCAAGTTCCTACTTAAATATGTGAGAAATGTAAGTAATAAAAAATAAAGATTTCATGGGAAGGCTGAGATCAAAGTTAGTCAGAAACTTAAGAGACTAAGAATGTGAGAATAGAAACTTAGGATTGCAAGAGAAGTACATGTATATGGTTGTAACTCAGGTCATGCCATGCCATGCAAATGAACAGGGCAGAGCAGCAATACTGAAATTTGGGGGATGGAGAAAATGCTGCTTCCTTATTGCTCTTTTTCTCAAGAGATGGCTCAGAGACAGAGAGACAGGGAGACAGAGAAAGGACAGAGACAGAGACAGAGACAGAGACAGAGACAGTGCCAGACAGAGACCATCAAAAGCCTTCATCTCTTCATCTTTAGCATTTCCCTCACCGCGGTGATTTATGTAGTAACACAGTGCAAGTCACTGAGTTCTGACCTGCACATGTAGAAAAATGCTCATTCTCAATCCCAGCTCTGATGACAAAGAAATAAAAAAGAAGTAAGATGTATATGTAACATGGGGGAAGGAGTCATTTTTCACTTTTGAGTCTAAAAGAAGTCTGGAGACAGAATTTATTCTTTCTCAAAAGACCTCCATCTTTTTTCTCTTAGATCTTAATTACAATTTAGTGGTCAGTATACTTACTTCTCTGAAAGTTTAATGATATAAATTCTAGTCACATCTAAAATTTTCTTCACAGCAACAGCTAGATTTGTGTTTGATCAAAAACCTAGAACTCTATGAGGTTAACACAGAAAGGTAACCATCATAACTATCAAGGAAAGTCCCCTACTGTGTATGTTTATTTAGGTTGTCACCATTATCTGTGTTATCCAAGGTCATGGGACCATAGAAAATAATGGCACTGTTTTAATAGTCTGTCTCCTACATGAGAGCTGATGGCTGTGTCCAACTCTGTCGTTTCATGCCGATTTTGGTGGTGATATACGAAGCAAATTGGATGAACTGTTACCCAGCTATAGCAGAAGCTGCTAACTCATTTCTATCCTGCTGCCAGTAAAGACCACAACACACCCCAAGTCTAAAGTATGGAAAGGTGATTATTTGGAAAAGCATTTGTCTAGTACAAACATCTTGAGACTTACTGGTAAAGCACAACATTTTACTCCATATGACTGTGAAAGTAATACTGTTGTAAGTTCATGAAATTTCACCAAATGATTCTTTTCATGGAACATTGATAAGTTGCTGCATTCTTATCAAAGAAGCATTTAAAATAAAAAAGAGAATACTTACTTTGAAAATATTTTGCACTAGGAAACTAAAGCATATAAATGCTTAATGCTAGAATTGCAAATCCTAGTAAGTACCAGGTACTTTCAATCTTTAAACAGTTGTTTACAGTTTAGTTAAATGTACCAGTTGCAATTATGAATTTATGAGCTCTTTGTATTTTCTCTATCTTCTATAGTTGAAATGAATTTAAAATTCTTCTAGTTGCATAGTTGAGAAATATAAATGATAGTTAATTGCATACATAGTATATAAATAATTGTTAACCTATATGTCATTCATTTGTCAAGACTAGTATTATATCAAGGTTACGTAAAATTTTGAGATAAAATTTTTTTCTTGATTTACCACAAAGACATCCACTATTCTTTTCTATGCAAGTAGAAAAAAAGAGAAAATAAATAAATAATTATCATGATCTTCAGGTTTGAGAATGCACTAAATGAGAGGTTTTTTTTTAAACGGTTACCCACAAGTTGTACAGTCAATAGATGGATAGTAAAAATAGTGTTTCATTTTTGCTTGCTTTCAAAGAATAAAATGTGCTCAAGTGTAAAAGCAAATTAAACTTGTTAAAGTGTATAAAACAAGCTAAATACAAGAAGAAAAAAGCAATTATAGAATTTTTTTTAAATCTGCTTACTTCCTTATTCTGTGAGTGTGTTGATATTATGTAGAAGAAATTCTGAAACTGAATAAATGTCAATTAAAATTTTTCTTTCCCAAATTGGGTTCAGAGGAAATAATGCAGTAATAATAAATTTTGACCTAGCTCTGGCATAGGGCATTATTACAATGATTAAGAACTAGTGAAGACAGAAGAATTGATTGAAAAAGGCAGCTTCTGTTAAAAGGAATGAAAAAGCTCAAGAGTTTAGAATATATCAAGGTCAATCATCAGGGACTTTAAGTCATTGGGAATTAAATTAGATTGGTGATAGGGGACATCATAGTAACTATTTGAGAAATACATTTCATAAAGAAACATACCATTGGGACTTTGAGAGTGAGCATGAGTTTATTCCAAAGGTTGGGGAAATACATTTCAAATTAATTATATTGTGATTTTGAGAGACAGTCTATGAAAATGATAACTCAAGCAATATATGTGTGGCAGCAATCTTGGATGTGATTTGGCTGATTTCATTGGCATGTCTTTAGTATATCAGAAGGAATGAACACCAGGAAATGTGTATGTGTGGAAAAGGTCCCAGGTATCAGTAGCATGCATGCAATCTGATTCCCTGCATGGTGATAGCAAAAGGCAGAGCTAAAGAGAATTCTCAGAACATATGAAGGCAGAAGTAGTGCCTGAGTGACAGGAACTATCTAAATGCTGGACGTCAGGGTCTCTCATATCTTCGGTCTCAGGATTTGAAGGGGGCAGTGAGCAGAGCAGGTGGTGTAACTATCTTCACAAGCAGGAGGAATTATATGCCCAGAAGATGACCAGGGTAGGGAAGACAGAGAAGACTGCACATTTGTGTTCATTCCAAGTATCAGAAATTGGACATTATGTCCTTCAGGTGATTAGAATATAACATACAGCAGTATAGATTGGGAAGGGAATCGTAAGCAGAATAAGGAGGGGGAATACTAAGAGAAATAGGAAGCAGAAAATGTTGGCTTGCTACTTAAATATTACCACATTTTAAAAATCTCAGAATTGGGTTAGCGGGAGAAATATAGGTTAAGTCATACTTTACCATGAAGTAAATACACCAAAATGAGATCAAAATACAGGAATTGACCATGTGTATACACTACATTTCCCTAATTTTCCTTCATCCTTTTTTGTTACCCACAGATGCAGTTCCTTCCTATTTTCTATGAATCCTTTGCCTACAGTGTAATATAAACAGGGTTAAAATTTTTTGTTTGGGTGATGCTTTGGGGAAATGGATCAGTCACTGAATATAAATATTATTAGATTTGAAATGATGGAAAAGCATGTTTGTGTAAGAAAGTATTCAAACTTCAGCTATTTTTGCATATTCTCTTCTACTTGCTAGGATATCAGATGCCAATGTGGGTTTTGTTGTGCAAATTTGAGTCTTGGTTTCCTGTCTTTAAGATAGTGTTGTGGATTAAAAACTTGTGGTCAGTTTAACACCAGCTGAATTAAATCAGCATGGTGTTGAGTATAGATGTTCCATGAAAGTTGCCAGCATAAAAGGAGATGTGGAGAGGAAGAGTGTGTCACTGTGGGGTCTCTTAAGTGTCGTTGTTTGGAATCATTGGTTTTCCTGGAGGAGCTTGTCATGCTGGCTTCCCTGATATGAATTCAGTCATTATCATCAGAGGAGTCCTGGACTTTGCTGGTGAGTGTGGTTGTGGTTCACTTTGTGGGATCTCTGCTCCTTACATTGAGCATCACTTCCTGCCTCCAGAGGAGAAGATGTGTTGTGTTTAATCTCCAAGAAAAGTTTATCAATCTGGCTTCCTGACATGTACTTGACTGTTCTCATCATTGGAGGATCTCGAGACCTCCAATGACCTCTCACACTTGCCAGGCAGGCAGTGTGGCACTGAGATAGATTCCTGGCCCTACACAAAAAGTTGAAGACAACATTAGAGGTTTTATAAAAAAATAAATTTGATATTTAAATTTTGAAAATCCATTACACGAAAGACACACTGCTGTTAATACCACTTTGATTTTAACACAGTTATCCTATTCTTCTTGTCACACTCTGAAACAGCTCTTCATATCCTCTTTCTTGGGTGTCTACAGTTGCTCTGAGTTGGCATCTATGCTTGAATCTGTTTGAAATGTGTACCTTTCATGGTCATTTTGACTTACGGGAAGAACTTGAATTTGCTCTGTGCCCAACGTAGTGAGTAAGTTAGATGCAGACATACCACAACGTGTTTCCAGGCTGCCTCCCTTTAGACTACACTCCCCAGTAGTATTCCCTGTATTTTGATTTCATCTGAAAAAGATACTCATGAAAAGGGACTCCTACAACTTCTCCAGAATGTGGCAAGAAGAATGGCACAAGTGTGCTCCAAGTGAAGACTGTGTCAAGGAGGATTCGTGGCAATATGTGTCTTTCTGTAACATATTTTTAACTTAAATATTTGCCTATATTTTGATCATCCCTCATAGCCAAACAACTTTCTGAAGGTGAGAGTGTGAAAGATAAATTGATAAATAGTAATCAATGAGAAAAAATAGTAATCTTGGCAAAAGAAAATCAAAAAGATACAAGGCAACATGTATGTCAAGAGTTCTTAAACATATGTATAATTCAAGAATTTTCACAACAATGTGACTTTGTGCCTAGAAAATATGTGTAATATCCTGTTTTGATTTATTCCTTAAAAATACAAGTTAACCTTAGGTTCAGAATCAAAACTGTTTTTAAATGGTCAAGACAATAAAATTTGCAGCGCAGTGTTGTATGCATACAGACAACCTCGCTGCTGCCCAGTGCATGCTGTGAGAGGCGAGCGCATTGCCTGCTGTAATTACAGGTGAAGAATAATTTGGATGGAGTGCGGTAGTGTTAGTCGTCTGCTCTTCTGTATCATTTCTCACTTTTTCCTGCTAGAAAATTAGTGAGCGAATAAGGGATTTTCTCAAGCACAAAAAACGCCCATCAGGCTGTGAAATGTGTTTCATCACAGGTTTTGAAGTGAGAACAGTTTTCAGAGCCCGAGCAGGTGTGAGATGGTGAGTCACTACATCAGAGAGGCTGGGAAAAGGTGTGTAAAAAACAGAAATCAGAACTAAATATCAGCTCCACACTTGCCTTTTTTTCTTTGGTTTGGCACGGTGGATGGGAGAGGAATGTGGTTGAGGACACAATGCACTTTTTAAGTGCTACTTTCCTTGAAGTACATCAAAGTGTGAGAAAAAGCAGAAAACTCCAAATAGACTTCAAGAGAGCTTTTTTTCACCTATTAAAACATCTGCATCTGTTCAAGAAATAAAAGAACTGCATTAGATCTATATGATCTCAAAAAAGTGTCAAAAGAACTGACATAAAAATGAACAGTCTGCCTTTGTTTTATTTTGTCATTCTCTTTTTGCAAATGCAGAAGCAAGGAAATTGTCAACTTTATGCTCATTCATAGTGAATGAACAAGTTGTGTTCTCTCCTATTATTTATCATGTGCAAAGAGTGTGCTTTATGCAATCAATAACATAATAGATGACTCCATTAAAATGATACTCACCAAAAACCCACTGCATAACAGGCTCTGGATTAGGCTCCACATGCAAAGAAAATTATGCCACAGCCCCTGGTTCAAGATGAGCATAATGATAAGTGTATCTAGACAATATAGAACAGAAAAATAAGCAACAGATTCTCTTCCAGATGTGCATGTTCAATATCACTTAGTTAAATGTTACTAGGCAAGGCCAGAGGAATCAGTGGAAAGTCTAGTAAATATTTAGTTTTCCAAATGCATTCGTTATTTTAAACAGGCAGAAGTTCTAAAAAGCAACTGAGTAATGGTGATATATTTTGAAATATTTTACTTGCTCTTTTTTCTTGTATTAAGGGAGCTACTAGCCTGATGTTTACATAATAGGGAGGAAAGAAAATATGGTTTTAATTCTGCCCCTCTTCCTCAACTATGCTTTGCTTAAATGGAAAAAATATAAATGCAAGTGGAGAGGTGAAAAAGTTAACTGCTAGCCAGCTTTCTTCACCTCTGATGCTTCAATAGGTAAGGTGCAGTATTATAAAGAGAGACTGAAGGACTCTTGTTATCTATTACAGGAACTTTACAGAGTCTCAATGGTCCACACCAGCACTATGAAGGTGAGTTTCAGGTAGCATTTTAAAACAAAACACTCCAAGGAATTTCTCCATAGCCTCTGGTTCTTAGAGCACATCAATATTAGAAGCCCATTGTTGTGATGTGTATCTGATTGCAAAGTATGCATTTAGTGTGACGTTTTTCACGTATCCAAAGAATGATCAGAATTTTATGATGAGTATTTTATATTTGGCTGCTTTTCAGAAGCAAGCACAGCCTTATCAATGCATGATTAGTTACAGTCTCTTTGGTCTATTCCCATGCACAAGACGCAATCTTTTTGAGGGCAGACACTGCCCCTCATTTGACACAGGAAAAAATCATTAACAAGCAAACGGGATTTGTTCTATGAATCAAAACATTTTGGTAGTCACTTCTCATAAAATGTCATTTGTTAGTTGTAGAGGAAAAGAAAAAATCTTTTTTGACTTGCTTGGTTTTTAGAATGTTTTAAACTGTGCATATTCTTTCATGAAGAACTTCTGTGAGCTTTTTAAACTTTGATTCAAGTTCAAGAATGCTTAAATTCATACTAAAATTATAAGAAGATTCATTTGTTTCAGTGAGGTATATATTTAAAAAATAATTACCGTCAGAGTATATTATTTCACATACAATTGTATATACTACGTATGGGTACATACTTGTATTTTCAACCTCTGTCTCTCTGTCTGTCTGTCTGTCTGTCTGTCTCTCTCTCTCTCTCTCTCTCTCTCTCTTTCTCTCTCTCTCTCTCTCTGTGTGTGTGTGTGTGTGTGTGTGAGTGTGTGTGTGCATTTTAAAAGGACATACTAATTCCCCTGCTGTTTTCCTATCCATTGTGAGAGGCTGTATTCTCTAACATAACATCTCTAGACGTAGACTTTATTTGATCAAGTTTGAGTCCCTAACTGAAGCAAATCAATCAGATTCTGCCACCTGGGAAACGGAAAAAGAGCCACACTGACACCAGAAGTGCTTGTTTTGCTCTTGAGAAGGGAACTCTGTCTGGTTTCTCATTTGTTTCCCATCAAATGGGAAAGTCTGAACACCTGTCTGTTAAGAGCATGCAAACACGGATTGACTGGCATTGAGAAGGAGCTACCTGTTTTCAGGAAGCCTTTCTAGTGTTTGAAACTGGACCTTCCTAAAGCCTGGCTTCCTTTCTAAACTTGAGATTCTTGACACCATGTATTCAGTCAACAATCAAACAGTTTTTCTTAATTTGTTATATACTCAGTTGCTGCTTGCTTCATAACAGTCTTCCAAATCAGATTCAGTGATTTCAGAAATATTGTTTGAAGGCCAACTCTGTATTATATATTGAGATATATCTAGGTTTAGATAAAGGAAACATGACCCCCCAACTTCATTTTGTAGTTGAAAAATTATGCATTCAAACATACTTTAATGTATGTAGAGTGTCATAACTGAGAAAAAATGTAGGCAAAAAGCTAAGTGCCCATTTAAAGACTGAGCTGCAGAGGAAAACTAGTGGAGCTTCAAAGAGAATATAGATACCATGTAAGTGTGGATAAATCAGCCAGAGTTCATCTGTGAAAGAATAACAGTGCAGACTGAGTGAATTACAGGGGCGAGGACATGGAGATTCAAACTTCTGCCGTCACTCATTCATTTAACAAAATGTGTACAGTTCATACAGTGGACTGTTCTAGATGTTCTGGGAGGAGCAGCCAAAACCACAAAAAAAGAAAAGAAAAAATACAGAATTTAGTCTCTTATGATATTGTGTTTGATTTTAAATCAATATATATAATTTATAAGCATAAATTTTTTAAAATTTCACATATTAATATAATATATAAGAAAATACTGCAATATATACAATAAACTGAATAAATAAAATATAATCTAATGCAGTAGTTCTTGAACTTCAGACTCACAAGAAAAGCTCATCAGAAGGAAGCATGGCTGGCTTCCGGTCCCTTCATTTCTGATTCAGTGCACAGGACTTGAAGGCTGAGAATTTTCATTTCTAACAAGTTCTTAAGTGAAGAAGCTACTGCTGCTTGTGAGAACCATGGGCAGTCGATTTGATTACAGTAAGTGTCTTGGAGGTAATAAATCGGAGGCTAGAAGAGGTTTGTAACGTTCCCTTACACTGGCAACAGAGGGAGAGTTCCTCTGAGGCCTGCTGGGCCCAGGCATGTGCATACTTTCTGGTGAAAGATCACTCCAGGAATTTCCTTTCTGTGAAGTGGAAATCTTTATTCAGTGTGAGCAGTAATATAACATCATCTAGTGTGAAGTCCTTCCTTGAAGCATAATCACTCTATCTGGCTCATTAAGAATAGATAGGAAGTGAAAGGAGGCAGAGCGAGAGGAGACCAGTAAGTAGGCTACTTCAGTAACATAATTAGGAGTGACGAAGGTTCATACCTGAAGGATAGCTGAGATTCTACATAGAAAACATGGTGGTGTAGACGTAGCAAGATAAATAAGTGGGAGCATCAGATTAAAACTGACTGGGCAAGAGATGAGAAATAAACAGAAAAGACAACAGTCGAAAATTATTTCTATACTTTTGGATGGACTTGAAGTGAGATTGAAGGACTGTGAAACAGGTCTTACAGGGGAAGATCAGGAACTTAGTTTTGATGTGTTCACTTCACAAGACTTCTTGCAAACTCTAGTATGGATGGAGAGTAAAAACTTTATTTAAGTATCTACAGCTCAGGATAGAACCTCAAGCTCAAGGTGTACATTTAAGAGTCATCACTGTGTTTATTTATCTCTTGATAGAAAAAATAGATCATCTAAGAACTGCTGCAGGGTAATGAGAAGGTAAGGAGCTAAGGTGTAAAAAGTAAATAAGCCCAGCAACAGTGACAAAGGGAACATTCAGGAACACCTGCTGTGCTGAAGCCAAAGAAGAAAATGCTTTAATGCGGAAAGGGTGAGCAGGAAAAATACGCAGATACATATAAAGTAGAAGGAATATTTAAGAACACAAATTACCGTGATTGGCAGAATTGGATTTAGAGTTAATACGGGCAAAAAGGGAAGAAAACTCTTGTGTTTTATCTTCCTCCTACACAATTGGTCCCAGGTTCTACCTCCTGAAGAGAAAACAGCCACTGATTTAGAGATGAAACCAAGGAGTTGCTGAGTTTCCCTTTAGAAGCCATCTGTTTGTTCTGATGAAGCTAAAACTCTTTAGCTCTGTGAATATGATTTATTTAATGCCTAGAAAAATATAAAGCTTTGAATACAGGTGCTAAACAGAACTACAGAAAATAGCTTTATCCCTGAGATAAGGAGAATAATTATGGGCATTTTTTTTTTACATCTGAAAAGCGGGTTCCATCACCAATTCTTGAAAACAACAATGTACTTAGCTTTTTAAAAATGAAAATAATGACACATTTTGAAGTGGACCTCAAAATTATCTGTCTTTAATAGAAAGTCATTATGTAGTTTCACATAATACTAGAGCAAATGCTGACTGACATTTCCAACTGGAAAAAGTTAAATAGTGTCCTATCAACTGGCAAATAGCAAGTGATTCTTGGTGATGAAAATAATTATGAAATATTATCTATAATGCATGCATCCTTAGAGGAAGGTGATTTACTGGGGATCCATACAGGAAGGGAACATTTGGGGATGCAAATAGCTCATCTAAGATGACTGTTTATGCTGGAATAATACGTTTCCATTTGTAGTAAATGGAAAAGCAGATGGCTAAAGAAAAATATTTTGTCAAATTTGTAGCATAAACTACCTAGTGCTGGCAAAAACATCTTTCTCATCATTGGAAGTAGTAAACAGTGAGAAATAAATATAAATGCACCGATTTGGGGAGATAAAGTCATTCTTTAGGTTTTGAGCATTGATTAATTTGCATTTCTTGCATTGTCATCTGATCATGCAAATATTCAACAGCTATTTTTTAAACTTCTATTATATTCAGGTACTCTTTCTATTGCTGTTGAACACAGAAAACAGCCGTACATAAATTCTGACATCCAGGTTTTAATGATGTATTAAAATTTAGGCATATACTTAAACTCATTTTACACCAAATACTTACTAATTTTCTTATACTACTTGCTGAAAAATTCACATAAATAATAATGAAGGTTCCAAAAATGAATTAGACACTTCTAAATTAATATGACGATGGTGGTTAAATATTAATATTTAAGGCTGGGGATTTAGCTCAGCGGCATATGTGCCTGCCTTGCGCACTTGTGAGTTCGATCCCCGGTACCTCCCCAAAATTAATATTTAATAATGGTTGCAGTCATTGAAGAACAGAATGGACAATATAAAATGTATTTTTTTGTATTCTACATTGTATATTATATGCTAATTTTAAAGCATATGAATATTTTATTAATTTTATCACTATCGTTGTTGTTACAATGTCCCTTGTTTACTCTGTGCTTTAAATATGTAAGTCCTTAAATGCATGCCTTTTTAAATGTCAAAATAACTCTTGATTACCGTACTTGCAGTAAATTCAATTAAAAAATATTTCAGCTGAATTATGGGGAACAAATTACTTTGCCACAGATTTCATCCACTGACAAAATCATATTTTAATCCTCTCATTTGACTTTAACACATTTTTATGTTCTATTATGCACGTACACAAAAAAGTACATACAGTATGGAGAGAAGAGTTGAAGCACGCAGTGAGTCAAAGTTGTGTAGAAGAGGTGTTACTTTTGTTAGAGTGCTATTTCAATAGCGTGTTTTAGAATATGCAAGGTACTAATTGAATTCTTTGGAATTTTGTTATATTGAGATATTTATGGCTCATATTAAATCTTATTTTGGATCCTGACTAGGGAAAGCTTCAAAAATAAGGCAGAGGCAACAGTTTCAATTTTATTCTGTTGGCACTGAGGAGTTACTAGCTATTCATCTGCCAGCAATCAGTCAAGCGGACTACGATGTTAGAGCTTGGATTGGAGTAGAACAGGTACTGATTTCAGTACACTACTGATCCGTGTTTCTAGGGTTTAATATGCGAATGACATCCTTGTGGGTCTTGCCAAATCTCACATTGGGATACAGTAATTCAGAGTGCAGCCCTGTCTCTACTTACATCAATGTACAGATGATCCTTTTGGTAGTAGTTGAGAACATCACAGTTTGCATGGAAAGAGAGACAGACAGAGGATATATATAAACAATGTAAATATAGAGAAAATACATATAGTATATGGCAATTTTACCTCTAAAGATCATTTGAGAATGTCCAGAGATAATTTGATTATCACAATTGTGGAGTATATTTGGATATTATTATTCTTTGGGTACAGGCCAACAATATTTCCAAAGGCCATGGATAATGCTAAATTTTCTACAGAGCAAGGAACAGATAAACCTCACAATAAAAATATTTAAACAAAATGTAGATAATGTTCAGCATTATTGCACTAAAACCATAAATTTGCAGAAAAAATATACTTCATTGTTCAACATAGATAAGGAGGATTATAGAACTAGAGGAAATACTTCACTAACTCTAACTCATGTTCAAGTACTAAAGAAAATCTAATGTTCCCAATTAATGATCTCAGATTATCACTGAGAATTAAGGTACACATATTTCTTCCAAATAAAACATATGCGCTTCTTCTTTTTATTAGTATCTTTTCAATTATTGCCACTTCCTTTAAATTACCTTAAAATAATGAGAGTGATGTGTACTATCTTAAAAACCTATCCCTTCAACACCAGACTTATTTTGGAAAAAAATTTTCCCCTCAGTTATTCCACTTTAACTGTCCATATTATTCCATCTTAGTAAATCTAGAATATTTATAATTTATTGTGTTTTTTATTTTAATGCAATGCACATAGATTTTTAATGAACCTTTTTTAATGTCCTGTATGTTCAGCTGTTTTAAACTATTAGTTAATGATTTTATTTGATTTCTGTAA
This sequence comes from Dolichotis patagonum, assembly GCA_004027295.1. Lineage (NCBI taxonomy): Eukaryota > Metazoa > Chordata > Mammalia > Rodentia > Caviidae > Dolichotis > Dolichotis patagonum. The sequence continues at coordinate 37,688 of PVJX010001354.1, forward strand.
ATGAAACCTAAAATCACTATAGAAGTATCAACTGTTTTACATAGGTTTGATAATATCAACCTCACTAAAAGAACATAATATTCACTGTCATTACAGAAAGTTATGTAGCAAAGTTAAATGAACCCAGTCCTAGTTAAAAGGGGAACCTAAGAGACCAAATGCCTTTCTGCAAAGGACAAAATTTTATAAAATATAAGCAAGATCTTATCAGTCCCCTATTCAGAACTCCTCAATGTCTCGCCATCAAACAATTCTTCATCTGGTCGTCAGGCCATGTGTTATTTTGTTCAATTTTAAATTCTATTTTGAATACCCTGCATGTTGAAAAAAAATTCATGGAGTATAATCATAAAAATGACTTAATTTTTAATCTTTCGCCATCCCATTAAACCTATTCAGGAGAACATGAAAACTAGATACAAATTTAGACTATTTCATGACCCTTTTATTCCTTTTTGGTTTTTCTTCCTTTAATTAATTTAAGTTGTAAAAGTGACCTAGATTCAATTACTAAATTTGTCAGTGCAATATATTAATGTAGATATTAATAAGGAAAATATAAACTCTTCTATGAAAAAAGTACAAAATTTTGTAATAAAGTATTAAAAATAATAATAGTTAATATACTATATATCATGATTTTAAAACAATGGTCAAAATGTTACATAGAGTATGAGTTATAGACAAAACAAAAACTTACAAAACAGTTACAGGTAATAGTCCAAAATTTTCTTTTCAATGAAGTGGAAGAAACTGATAGTATAAATGAAATAAATTAGCATATACATATATTTAGATATATTTGAAAAAATGGAAAATTTTGGAAATTGTTTAAGTTCTATCTCTGTCTCTGTCTCTCTGTCTCTCTCTGTACCTCTCTGTCTCTCTTTTTCTCTGAACCTGTCTGTCTCTGTCTCTCTCTGTAACTGTCTCTCTCTGTAACTGTCTCTTTCTGTCTGCTTCTCTGTCTCTGTCTCTCTGTTTCGGTTTCTGTCTCTGCCTCCCATATATATATATATATATATGAAACCACTCAATATTTAAGTTTTTTGTCTGATTGTTTCACTTGAAATTATTCTCTCAATTTGTATTCATTTACCTATGCTTACCTCAATTTTTATGGCAGAGTAGTACTTCATTGTGCATAAAATACAATATTTTGATTATAAATTCATCTGTTAATGGACACCAGTGTTTCCAAGATCTAACTATTACAAATTGCGCTGTGCAAACACAGGTAGGCATATATCCCTGTAATATGATGACTTTTCTTCTTGCCAGCATTTGTTTTTATCACATTTTATTGCTATTTCAATGTAGTTTTAATTTGTATTTGAATTGTAGCCAGTGTTGAACATTTTTAATTGATGTATTGGTCATCTGAACTTATGACAGGCACATTCACTTTGGCTTTCCATTTTTAAAAAAACTATGTCTATTATTAAAGGGAAGCTAATTTGAGTGGGTTCCTTTTATATTCTAGGCATAGTCCTTTGCTTAAGGAACCATTGCCAGAATTTTTCTTTCACTTGTCTTTTCCGTCAATTGTCAGTTATTTGATTTCCATGATGGGCTGAAGCATTTTCATTTGATATTATCCCATTTGTTGATTTTCAGTATTTTTCTTATGTCATTGAGGTTTAGAAAGTCCTTACTTACCTTTAAATGTTTTACCTATTTTATCTTCAAGTAGATTAATCATTTGTGCTTTAACGTTTAGACCTTGTATCTATTTTGATTTTACTTTAGTGAGATATGTGGGTCCACATTCAATCTTTCACATATGGATATCTGTTTTTCCAGCCTCCATTTATTAAAGAGGTTCCCTTCTCTCCAGTGTATGTTTTTACCTCTTTTTTGAAGATCAAATCATTGAATATGCCGGCGGTTGTTGCTGCTTCCTCTGTTCTGTTCCAATACCATATTTCTGCATTTCTGTTCTTGGGCCAATACCATATTGTTTTTCTCACTTCAGTTTTGTCTTATAAATTCAAATTTGGGATTGTGATACCTCCTGCTTTGCTCTTCTTACCCAGAAGTGCTTTAGCTTTTCAGGATTCTTCTTGTTCCCTATGAGTTTTTGGATTGTTTTCATTAGATCTGTGAAAAATATTTTTGGTGTATTAATTCAGATTGTATCAATTATGTATATGTTTGGCAGTATAGCTATTTGTCTATATTAACACTGCTTATCCAAGAATATGAGACATCTTTCCATTTTCTGACACGTTCTTCAATATGTTTCTGGAGAGTGATGTAATTTTTGTTATAAAGATGTTTCACTGTTTTTTGGTGGGATAGTTGGTTAATTTCTGAGCATTTCTTTCTTTTTTTTATATTATTCTGAATGGTATTATTTTCCTAATTGCTTTCTCAGTAAGATAATTATTAGTAGATAGGAATTCTGTGATCTCATGTGTGTATTTATTTTTTATCTTGCTACATTGTTGAATTTGGATTTTAAATCTAGGAATCTTTTGTTGGAATGTTTTGTTTTGTATGTATATAATCATGTCATCTACAAATATAGACATTTTTTGTCTTTTCTTTTTAATTGTTTCTCTTGCCTGCTTGTTCCCGATAATGTTTCTAGGTGTGAGTTACAGCAGTGCTGACAATGGACGTCTTTGAATTGTTACTAATTTTGAAGGGAATGCTTTCATTTTTTCTCCATTTAATATTATGGTAGCAGTATGTTGCTCATTATGACTTTTGTAAGGTGGAGATAACGTCCTTTCATGGATTTTTTTCTTCAATATTTTTATCATAAATGCATGTTGGATTTTGTCAAAGACTATGGCCACATCTACTGAGATGATAATGTGATTTTGGTCCTTGCTGGTGTTTATGTAATAAATTAAATTTACTGATTTACATATTTTGAACCCATCCAGTATCTCTGGGATGAAGCCTACTTAGTCACGATGTATGATTCTTTTGATGTTTTATTGCATTTAGTTTGCTAGTGTCTTATTGAGAATTTTTTCATCTATGTTCATTAGAGAGATTGGATTGTAGTTCTCTTTTTTCATTAAATCCTTATCTGATTTAGGGATCAGGGTACTATCACTTTCCAAGAATGATTTTAGGAATACTGCTTCCTTCTCAATGTCATTAAGCAGTTTGAAGACTGCTGTTGATAGGTCTTCCCTGAGGTTCTTCCTGAACGTGGCTCTGAGTGTATCAAGTCCTGGGATTTTCTTAGTTAGTAGGGTTTTTATTACTGCTTCAGCTCCATTGCCTGTTATTGGATTTTTCAAGATTTTTAAATCATCTTGGTTTAGTTTTGGTAATTCATGTGTATACTGGAATTTTTTCACTTTTTCTGAGTTATCTGGTTTTTTGGCAAATAGCTTTGTGAAGGAGTTGCTAACAATTTTCTGGATTATTGGTGGTATTCCCAGAGATTTACCATTTTTCATTTCTAATCCCATTGATTTTAACTTTTTTTTGCTTTTCTTTATCTTATAATACTGACTATGACATTGCTTATATTGATTACCTTTTGGAAGAGCCAGCTTTTCAATTCATTGATTCTTTGCATTGTTGTTATTAGTCACCATTTTGGTGCTGATCATTGTAATTTCCTCCATTGTATAAACTCTGGATTGTATTGTTCTTATTTTTCTAGGATCTTTAAAAGCACCAAGCAGTAATTTGTTTGGACTCATTGTGGCTTTCAGATGTTTGCATTTACAGCTATAATCTGCCCTCCTATGACTCCTTTCACTGAGTCTCATAAGTTCTGATATGTTACACTGATATTATCATTTAATTCTAGGAGCTATTTTGTTTCTTCCTTAATTTTTTCTATGACCTATTGACTGTTCTAGACTATGTTGCTTAATTTCCACATATTTGTATAGTTCTTTCTTTGCTATTATTTCAAGTTTTAATGCATTATGATCTGATATTGATGGCATACTTTTAATTATTTTGCATTTACTTACGCATGTTTTATTACTTAGTACGTGGTCTATTTTGGCAGTACCATGTACTTCAAAAAGAATATCTATTCTGTCATTGGGTGAAACACTCTGTGAATACCAATTAAATATACATTTGTTCAAAGATTTGATTCAATTTTGATATTTATTGATTGATTTTTTGTTTAGTGGATGTCTATGTGTGATGATGATGTATTGAGATTCTCAACTATAAATGCACACAATTTTATTTGGTCTTTTATGACCACTAGTGTTTGCTTCATGAAGTTGGCTGCATGATGGTTTGGTGCATCTGTATTTATAACTACGATCTCTTCCTACTGAATACTTGCATTAACCAATATGTAATGTTCTCCTTTGCCTCTTTTGATCAACTTTGGCTTAAAGTCCACTTTGTTTGAAAGTAGGATAATTGCTTCTGCTTGTTTTCTGGATGTGGTTGCATGGATTATTGTTCTTTCTCATTTGATTTTTAGTGCATTTATTTCTTCTTACATTAAATATGTTTCTTGCATACAGTACACTTTTGGATTTTGTTTATTGACCCATTCTGCTAATCTGTATCTTTTGATTGGTAAATCAAGTCAATTTACATTGATAGGTACAATTGATATTTATTGATTTCTGTCTGTTATTGTATTACTGATCTGTTGCTTTTTTGGTTTTTATTTTTCTCTCGTACTGAATTGCTATCCCCATTTGGTACATCAATTGTACTGGACCTTTTAATTGTTGCTTCTTTTTCTCTTTCTTTGACATACTGAAGATCTTTCTTCAGTGTTTTGGTGGGCCTGGATTTATCTAGGTGATGTTTATTATGAAAATGTCTTTTTCCAACAATTTTGAAAGAAAATGTTGTAGCCTGTATCACTCTGGGTTAAAAGTTTTTTTGGTGGAAAGGGCTCAAAATACTTCTTCCCAAAGTCTTCTTTTGTTTATAGTTTGTGGCCAGAAGTCTATTGTAAGTCTAATGGTTTTTCCTAAGTGCACTGCTTTGTCTAGCAGTTTTTTAGATTATAGTCTCATACTGTATGTCTGGTGTTTTAATTATGATGTGCTGTATAGTGAAGTTTTCTGATGATAACTCTTCAGAGCTCTATGTGCCTCACTTACCTTTATGCTAAATTCTTTTTCCATGTCTCAAAAGTTTTTGCTGTTATTTCTGTAAACATGTTTTAAAACGTATTGTGCCATCTTCCGGTAGTCATTTGCTCCAATTACTCTCATATAAGCCTCCTCTGAGTCATCTAACAGGTGTTGGATGTGTTTCTCATGTGTTCTTGTTGTTAAGATATCCCTCATTACTTGATTGCTAACTAGTGCCCCGTTTGCTAGACTTGATTGTCCTCACATTAGTCTGTTCTGTTGCCCTTACTTTCAATTGTGTATTTATTCTCTTTAACTTCCATTTGGATCTTTTTATGGATTTTAATTCTTTTCTGTGCTGGTCATTTATGTTTTGCATCTCTTTCTTTATTTCTACAAAATTTTTACTAATATATTTTGTAGAATGCTGCTCGTATCTTTTTTAGTCATTAGTTGTTTAGTTATACTATATTTGCATTCACTATATACATTATTGAGAAGATTTGTCACCCTCCTTGGTATCTTTTCCAACTCTTCTGCTTATGTGGGTTATTGTTTATTTTCCCTTCATGCCCCCTACATAGGCTTTGGAGGAGTTGGGAGTTTTGAGAGGTTATTTGTTGCCTTGCTGGCGTGTGTTTCTATTTTGTTTATTTTTTGTTGGTTTGTTTTTTTCTGGTGTTGTTTGTAGCTTCTTTGGCCCAGTGTCTGGTTCTTTGGGAATAGACCTCACTGATAGCTGTAACCTCTAGGCAAACCAGATGCTAGCATACCAATAAAACTAATAGATGGCAATAACTAAGTTGTTACTTTTGCTATAGCAATAAATTCAAGGACAGGGATAACAACAAATTTAAACAGGATATTGACAAACTCTAAGAACACAAATAAACCACCTTACACCAAGTCAGAGACATCTGTTTTTTTGTTTTGTTTTGCTTTGTTTTGCTTTGTTTTGGTATAGATAGACAGGCATCCCCGATATTGACTTATAGTATATCCAACCACTAATATTTGCTGAGCATGGACAGAAATGCAAGAGCTCAAGCAGACGACTACACTAAATGTCATCTACTACAGATACACATCCTCTAAGGGTTATACCCACCAAACAGGCCTCTCTCCACCAAGTATAGACCCTGTGATCTCCCTCATCTGAACTTGAACTTCTCAGGGGAACCCAGGAGATCTTACTCTGTCCTAACCTATCTCCCAAGGTTGTCACTTCTGTCATTCTGTCATTGCAGAAGGGTAACACTTCTGTCCTGCAGTAAAACTCTACTCAGGGTGGTTGTCTCTTCCTTAGTCAGGTTGGGTCTTTTGGTTGTCATTTCCACCACTCTGTGCCCAGGAAACCAAGGTGCAGAGTTGGTTAAAATTTGCAGGATGGTAACTCTTCTCCTACCCTGTTCAGATCATGACATGAGGTGCTGAGTGGTGGTGGTGGTGGTGGCTCCGTGGGTAGGATGGGTCTTCCTCTTCTGATCTTCTGCCTTTCACTTTTCAACAAAGAACACCAACATTACCTGAAGCATGAGTAGTCAAGGGCAAGAATTGGTTCCTTTTATTCTCATTATTTTTCATTCTTTCCTTCTTGATAACAAAGATTTAATTTTGTGGCTGATATAAAAAGTGTTTAAAGGGCTGGGGATTTAGCTCAGAAGCATAAATGCCTGCCTTGCAAGTGCATGGTTGTGAATTTGACCACTGGTACCAAAATAATAATAATAATAATAATAATAATAAATTAAATAAAAATTTAAAAAATAAAGTTTTTAATAATCTTAAAATTGTCATTGTCACTAGTACTAGTCATTCTGTTTAAGAAAAAAAATGTAGATCTCTAGTTCTGATCATTATAACTTAGTTTGAAGTTGCCTAGTGTGGGGTTTCTGGGAAAATTTACTATATTCCTTGAGTAAAATGGTATTGGTGTAGATGTGCTGTCTCCTTCCTCCTTTCAGTATCAAAAGGATGCCTAGAGATTCTGCAGACATATTCCTGTCATATGGGAAAGACATTTTATTCTGTTAACAAGACACCAAGCAGAAACTATAATTTACTTACAGGGCTTCTTGTTTCATAAGAAAAATAAATCTCTATCACTTAACCCACTCTAAACATGTTTTCTATGTTTTTAGTAGAAAAATTTAGCTGATATACTTTTTTCTCTCCATCTCCACGGAGTCTCCAGCACATTTTTCAATAATTCCCTCTTTAGATTCACATTTGTGATCGTTTAAACTCATGTTATTTTCTTCTTTCCCCCATTAAACATGACAATGTAAATGTTGTGCATATAGGCAGGAAAAAAAATTTGGCAAGAAATAGTTTTCTATACAGTGTGCAAAATTTAAAGCAGAATCCTACATTATTGACAGTTTGACAAGATGAAAAATTAAGATTAATGGTTTCATATTTTTTGTTTTAGTTTTTCTTTTAAATTGATAATAGGTTTATCTAAATTTCTATGTCTTTACTCTTCAACTTCAAACTACAAGTAGCAGACTAATCAGTTCATAAGAACTGACTATGAAATCTTTCATTTTTAAATATTAAGTGTTAATTTAGAAATAATCTGCTTCCTCAGTATATTTTCAAAAGCCACATATGGAGTTAACCACTTATTTCCTTTTAAAAACATCTATTAAATTGTGATACTGTGAAGAAAATAAGAAAATTTGAGTCCTTCTAATCTGAATTCTATTGTCAAATTCGCTTTTCTAAAATCTATCTTCTCAACGTTCCTTCAGACATCTGAAAGTTACACAACAATGCTTAGGTGATTGGTAAGACATTTTCAGAATGCTACTGGTAAATTTCAAGCAAACTCTCAGATCCGACATAGAATAACAAGCCTAGCTGCCCCTGTGGGGAAGCTCACTAATTCAGGAATTGCACAAACTCTCACAGATGCTGATGTTTCCCCAGGGAACAAAACTGATGCTACAGTTTTACTTGTATCAGCTCGAATAATTAAGAAAACTACAGTAATGCTCCTTTCTCCAATATAGGAAAGAAAAATCATCCCCAGATGCTTTCCAAATATAAGTGGGAAATAAATCTCTCCAAATTGACCTTTTTTCTGGTTAGGAATATGAAAAAAATTCATAAATTATATTCTTCAATATTGATGATCAAGTAGGCAGGAAAACTTAATGTTGATGTCTGGCTCACTTTTATAGTTTTTGTTTAGATGTCCCCCCAAAGTCTTATGTGTTTATAGGTGAGTATTTTTCAGAGATGGCTGGATCTACAGTGTGTGATGCTCTAATTGATTGATAGAGCAATGCAAGGATCAAGTGGACTAGGATGAAGCATATGAGTGCTACCAGCCCTAAATGGCCTTGATAAAATATAAGGAATAAGATGTGGTCATTCTGTGTTTCTTTGCTACCTGCAGCCCACCATGAACTGATTCTCATCTGCAGTGCATGTTTGCCAGGTCACTCTGCCTTGGAGGCAACCAATGATAAACTGAAACTTCTACAAACTGTGAGCTAAATAACCTTTGCTGCCTTAACTTGTGGGTGTTGGGTATTTTGTCTCAGGAATGGAAAAATAAGTAACAGATGCCCCTTTTGATTTCTTATTTAAAAATGGTATGATAAGCTTTTCCAAACCTATTCAATCTTAGGTGAACTTTAAGATGACTATGAAATTAAATTCACAATTAATTTGTAAAGTATAAGGATGTAGCTCAGAGATAAATCTCATAATGTGTGAAGTTCTATGTTCAGTGACCAGAACAACAGCAACAACATTCTAAAATATTTAACATAGTCTATGCATAGGTTCATTCACCTTTAAAAATAAGGGTAAAACAGAAACTAGGTACTAAGACTACTGATTCCACTTATGTACAAATTTAGGTACAGCCAAGACAAAGAATGCAACCTTTTTTTTTTTCTACTTGGTTCAATAATTTCAAATTCTCACAGTATTTCTACTCTTTGTTGAGCTTCACTTTATTATAAATGAACAATTACAATAACTACAACCTGTTCTTATTATCTATGCTAGATATTGCACATTGCTCTTTTTTAAGTGCTTAGTCTTAATCACCTAGATTTTCATAGCTCTGTTTATTTATGTCCCTAAATTCCTATAGTTTAAGAAAGAAATTTCATTTTCTTAGTAGAACTTGTGTGCTATATGGACTCTGAAAGATTTGCTTCTGTTCTTTATCTACTGGAGAACTCTCCAGTATATAATAAGGGAAGTGAAACTGATTATTAAGCATTCCTCTTTCTTTCTTTTCAAGAAAGACCTTGCCTGCCCTGTTTAAGATCTATGTGGAAGGTACAGATTTTAAGGAACTCTTTGTTCATTACTATTACAAATTCATCCTTCATCAGTTTGATTTGACCACATCCTCATTTCATCAAGTAGATTCCTCAGACCTTTGTTTACAGCACAAACATGCTACACCCATAGCACAGGCTTTTTGAGATGAAAATACATTGAATATTCCAATTAAAATTTATTACAATAAAAATCATATTGCCAGGAGTCTTTCCAAAAATACTCCTTTGCTTTTCAAACACACTTATTCCAGAATTTATTAAATTTTCTGAAGCAGCTTTGGAGTTCTTTTTTTGTGTGACTAGTTGTGCTGTGTGGTTGCTTCAGTGTCCTGAATTGAGTCAAGACATTCAAAGTTCATGATCATTTTATTTTGACAAAGAGAAAGTAATCACATTTGTCATATATGGTAAAATGTGGAAGAGGACACATTATAGTCTCTTTCTGTGACATGGAACATGACAGCAGTATTCACCACATTTTTTTATCATGTTTCATAAAGACCTTGATGAATCAGGAGTTCCAGAACTGATTCAGAATGTAGTGAGAGCAATAAGATAACGTTTTCAATGAAATTTTCCTTACTTACCTAAAAATCAGATCTGCTAAGAGGGAGCACACTTTTCTTCTATTCTCTCCATGTTTCTGCATTAGCTATATAATATTAAACTTATAACACAGGAGGCCAAAAATCAAAGTCACATTCAGAACTAAGATGAACTTTGTCTGTGGTCCCATCATTTTACTAAAAAGTAATTTGTTCTTTCACCAAAATTCTCCACATCTACTACTTTTGTTTTCCTATAAAAAAGGTGTTCAAATTTCGACCTCCATTCCTTTCTTTGAGATTCTTATAATCCACATTAATAAAATCAAGAAATTGTGTAGAGCTATTATTCTGTTACTCTGCAACTGTCCTTTCCTTCTACAGACCAAAATTACTGAAACCCAGATGAATGGAATGGAACTTTCTTTTGCTCCAAAAGGAGAATACTTTTAAATCACCAGATAATTATATTAAGAAATAAATAAAATAAAGCTGCTAAAATGCAAAAGATAACTGAAATATTTGGATATAATTTATATATATTCACAATCATTTTCTCATTGCACAGAACTATGAAAATAAAAACTGATAAGATCATTTGTGAATAACTCTCAAAGAATTATGCTATTAATATGTAAAAATTTTCATATGGATTAGAGCTAACTGTAAGAAAAACAGTTCTAATTGTTAGCCAGTTAGAATCTATGATAAAGATTTAACATCAGTGTTCAGAGGAGTAGAGGCCAGTCTAGAACTATTTATTCACTAACAATTTGATGATTTAAAACATTGTGAGTCTGACCAGTAAAGAAGCTGCAATAAAGTTATGGATTGTAAAGATATAGCAGGAGAACTGTCTATTGTTGAGAAGGAACAGCAGAATAGAGAAGTGGCTTGAAGGCATCATAAAAAGCAGTTAAATCTCAAACCTTTGCTGCCTCAAAACCGCAAAAGTGAAAGACTTTGCTTTGAGGGGAAAGCTCAAGAACATGTGTTCAAGAATAGTGACAGAATAGAAAATTCGTTCCTCAGAATTGGATTCAGGGCCCAGCAATCCCAGCACTCAATCCCTACAGCCGAGAGAGAGGAGATTCTGTCTACTTCTCCAGCTGACATCAGACCTCAGTATCACCCATGTGGTGTTGGTTTTAGGTGCATAGAGAATGCAAGCACCATGAGGCTAAAAAGACTTCCACCTTGATTTCAGAAAACCTGGAGACTAGGCTGTGTGCCTGAGTAGGTAATGCATGAAGCCATGAATGTGAAGCCAAAGGTCCAATAGAGACACCGGAAGTTTGTAAAAACAAGGAAGGTAGATCATCTAAGGACAGTTGAAAGAAGAGAGCAAAGCAGGCATAAGAGAGCAACTGTGGGGACTACAACCACCAAAACTGCCATGTGGGTGCAGCCACACAAGCCCTTTGGAGCTCATAATTTGCCACAGATTGCTTCAGAGGCTGGATGTGGAACTCCAGGACTTAATGTCTGCCCTGCTGGATATTGGACTTGCTTCTATCCCAGTCCTTTGTACCTTCCTGTTTGTAATTTTTGGAATGGGAATATTTATCTTATGCCATTGTATGTTGAAAGTGTTTAATTTTGTGAAAGGATTTACCACTAAGGTTTGCCTTATAATGTTGGAGGAGATCTGGGATTTGAACTTTTCAGCAGTGCTGAAAACGTTAGGATTTTGGCAAGTCTTGCAGTCTATGCCTTTTGCATAAAGGAATGTGCATGAGTCTTGGGAAAGGGCAAGGGCAAAATGTTTTGGTTCTAATGTAATATAATGTTGATAAACGTAATACTGGTTCTTAACGATTGTTAAACCTGTGTTATAATCTTCAAGTTAAGAAATGTTAATAATAAACGTGTCTTTGCATCTGGAGGCTGGTGTAAAGAAATGTGTCTGGTTGCCAAATTGACAAGAGATAAATTGTTATGGTTGATACACCGTGTCAACTTGAGAAGTTTAGGAGTTTAACTAAGAGTCTCAGTAGGGAGCCAGGGTTCTTACTTTGTAAACATCCTCAGACTGTGCAGGAAGAGGGCATGGAGGTGGTGGGAGCTCTACACCCACCCTGGGTGGGGATAGCCTGCTTAAAATATAAAGAAGGAAAAGAAGCTTGCTCTCCTCATGTTTTGTTCTGGCCGCTTTTGCTGGCTGCTGCCTTGATCACTGCCCTGGTGCCATGCCACCCTGCTTGGAGTCAACTGCTTATAGATAAAAATTTCAGCAAACAGCGAGCTAAATAAACTTTTCTTTAGTCATTTTGGGTGTTAGGAATTTTGTTGCAGCAATGAGAGTAAAGTAAACAAGACACATAGGAAATTACACAATTACTCTAAAGAGGAAGTAACTCTATGTTACAAAAATAGCTTAGATGTTATTTCCTATGATCTTAAGTGCAAGGGCATGATTTTAGCAAATGGTAGTTAGCATTTTATGAATGCAAGATCACTTTTTGTTTTTTACAATGTGTAATAAAGTCCATTATATAAAACTCGTAGCATCCTCCTTTGGCTCATGGAGATAATTTACAATCTGTCTTATTGAGCTGGAGTATTTGCAGTTAATAAAGAAATGAACTTTTAAAAAAATAATTCAAATCATTTTACTTCTTATTTTGTATTCTAAGAACTCAGTTTCAATGTTACTATTATAATTCTTCTTTCAGTTTGAACTTCCTACACATTTTATCAAAAAATATCCAACACATTTTGTGTTGTTTTTTGCCTAATATTCTTAATTATAAAATATGTAAATATGTAGTACACTTACAATTTTTTAAAACAATGAATTAAAGACTTTTAAAGGAATCCGCTTGATAAAATTTCTAAGCAGTTCAGAGTTTAATACATCATCTATACCCCAGTCTTGAAACTAATATAGTAAATAGCATCAAAAAAAGATGCAGATTTTGTACAACATTGTGGAATTGATAATCTTCATTTAAAGAAAATTCATACTACTTAGCCTATTTAAATTTGTAAAACAACTTAGCTATCAGATTTTTCAAGAATTTTTTTAAAGTCAAATATTTTGTGTCCCTCTCTCAGAATGCAGTATTATATTCAAGTGTAGCTCATTTTTTCTATCACTCAAGGTATTATATTGCTCTTTTGTTCCTTAATTCAGACAATATGTTTTCTGAGGTTGTGTCTTGACCAGGTGAGTGGGGCATGTTTGCAATCCCAGTATGCGGAGTGGCCGAGTAAGAAGGATAAGAAATTCAAACTCAGCCTGGACAACATAGTGAGAACTTGTCTCAAAAATATTTTTTAGAAGGCTAGAGCTGTAGGTTAGAGTGAAGGCCCTGGGTTCAAATATACATTTCTTTCTACTTCATTTATCTTGCCTCTCCAAGGAGCTGAGAAAATTTTAAACAAAAGAAAAAGAAAAACAAACAAAAAAACAAGAATGTTTGTTTGAGAGCCTATATATATGTGTATATAAATATATATATAGGCTTATCAATGTGGTGTATATATATATATTACTTTATTTCTATAATGATGGAAACTATATTGTATAAAACAAAATATTCCCTAATGTTAGTGAAATTGAGATGCAATAAGAGACTGACTTTTATCCATTAGCCACTGATGAAGATGTTTGTGTGGAGAAATCAAGTAAATTAACACAAAAAGTATGTTTATATAATATAGTACTAATAAATGATGCTGTTGCATGTAAAAAATGTGTAGTGTAGGCATGTTCAGTGTGAATGTGTGTGAGTGTGTGCATGTGTGTGTGCATGTAAGTGATAGAGCATGGAGAAAAAAGGAGTTACTTTTTGAAGAAAATTAATTTTTTTGTCTTGAATTAAGATCTTTAGTACTTTTACTTCTGTTGAGCAATACATTTGTTTTCTTTTATACACTGAAAAACAACACAATTCACCGAGCTTTACTTTTTCTCGTAATGTTACCTTAATTTCACTCTTTTTAAATTTAGATTCATTAGCAAAGAATATAAGCGACATAAACAAATAAACATGTTGTAAAAGTCTAGCTAACCTTTCTACAACTAAAAAACATATTGTAATTTACTTTTCTGATGGTCAGTCTTTCTACATCTTCAACATAGAGGTTACAGTAAGTACATAGGACTGTGGTGAGAATTCTTGACTAAAGATATGAACTATTGGAAATGCTTAAGAATGTAAACTTTACCCATTTCTTAAAAAATATGTGTTATTGTCAGGAGGAAGCTGACAAGTAAACTAGAAATTTTAAAGAAGCTGGAGAAGCAGAACACAAAACAGAGAAATAAATGAAGCATTCTGAAAAGTTAACATCAGGTCTTTTAAATGGTAACCTTTCTCTAATAACTCAAGGTAAATCTGCAGAGAAAAAATAATGAGAGCCTATCAATAGCACTAGCCCCAAGAAGTAACAAACCAGTGTGAGGTTATTGTTTTGTTTTGTTCTCATACAGACTAGCATTAGAGGAAAAATGTAGTGCACTATTTGCTATCTTTGAGTGTTTATTTCAGACCCATTTGTGGCAGGTATTAATTTTTGAAAACTAAATTACAGTACAACTACAGAGCAGCTACACCGCAAGGTGTCCGAGGTCACCCTACCACAGTGACTGGATGAGAAAGGAACACAAGTTGCAGTTAAGGAAAAGATAAAAGAACATCCGGGAAGTTTAACTTCAAGCAAAGAAGAAAATGGCAGTCCCATATTAGAAGGTGAGAAACTAAGCTGCCCATGGGTTCTTTGTAGGGGACACTGGTCCTGAGATTTCCACCATTAAGTCCAGTGGACTTCTTGAGCTCTCCTCTCCAATATAGATCTCAGTGGTCTGTTTTCTACTCACATAGAAATATTTTCAAGCTTGGATAGTTGCCATGGACTGAAATATGTGGTAACAGGTGTCTCTGGAGTAAAGAACACCCCTCACAAACTCACAGGCCATAAATTTAGACAGTGAGAACTGTGATACAGCTTACAATTCTCATGGAACACAGAACCAGGGAGAAACTACAATCATTGCAGCCTCAGGGCAGGCATGATTCAGTGGCCATACCTGCAGGAAAAGCATGGCAACATTCAGCGCACAAAACTTGAGTGTGGAAATAAAATCCCAGCAATGTCTCACTATGTCTTCCACATATACGCCGCATTCCAATGCTGCAGGTCTTCAAAATAAACCACACATTCAAAAACATGGAGAACACTTTTGGCCTCATTTCTCTTTTTATTTATTGGTTTTCAGTATTTAGGATTTTCTTTCTTTTTTTCTTTGGACATTATTTTTAGAAAAATAAACTTTTTCTTCTTACCCTTATTTATCTCTCTTCTATTCTATCTGCTTTTTCTTCATTTTTTAGAAGTTTCTTTATTTTTGTCTTTGCATTCCCTAATTCCTTCCTCTTTACTAATATCATTACTTAACTTTATTATACTTTATGTATTTATTTGATATTATGTTGATATTGTTGGATTATTTTCTATTTGTAATAGTTGTATATTGGTACATGTAACAGATATTTACTGTATATTTTTCTTCATTTGTCTTTATGTTTATATTATTGTTACAGCTTTCTTTCTGTTATTAATGCTGGTACAGTGGTATATTGTCCTGCCCTTGTTATATTTTTTTACATTATTCTTTTTTATTTCATTGTTATTGGCAGGATGATAAGGTTGTTGGTATTAATTTGCTTTGATTGTATGCTAATATTTCTTTTTTGTGTGTTTGTGCATTTGTGGGTTTGAGAATACAATGGCTCATTTTTGGAGAGCCAGAAGTTAGACTGTACCCTTCCAAAATTAATAGAGGCAGTCACATTTTGGAGCAAGGCAAAAGCCCATGCTTAGCCTTGCCCAGAATAAATCACTGGAAAACACACACTAACTAATATATTTCCATACAAGTAACAACAAAATTCTCCATGTAATTCACATAAATGCACACACATACACATGCACACATTAATACACAAACATACACTAGAATTATATGAAAACAAGACAACAAAAATGCCTCAATAATTTATAAATCTCTCAGTGCTGATTCCTGGAGGAAACCAAAACCCAAGTGACTAAATTATACAAAAGGATAAAAGCAAAGAAAGAAGAAATGATAAGGTGGACAGCAAGTTTGAAGATGACATGACAAATAATGGTCTAAAAACACAATGGTGAATGAGCTTACAGAAACTTTATTGAAAAGCTAGCTAAGCCAAAGAAAGAGATATGAAACTTGACTGACCACCTTCACAAATTATTAGATCCAAGAAAAGGTAATAAACAAATATCCAGAGAAAAAAATTTCCATTGCAAGTATGGACTGCAGAAGTCACTCATGTAAGAACAGAGTGTCAGAACTTGAAAATGGGGCTGAGAAGGCAAACATTTCCTCAAAGGAACCTTAAATTCAGCAAGAAAACTTGAATAATGGCAGCACACGTGAAAATAAAAAATAAAAACTGTTTTCAAAACTATCGCAAAAAATTTTTCAAGCATTGCAAAGAATTAACATAAAGATAAATGAGGCATATAGGATCTCATAGAGTTGTGATCAGAAAAGAAATTATGCATCATAGATCATAGTCAGAATCCCAGAAAACACATAGAAACTTAAACTCTGTCAACCAAAGCAACAATCATCGTATAAAATAAACCCAGTAGAATGATGTTAGACTTTGCAATACTAACTCTAAAGACCAGGAGAATGTGAAGTGGTTCAAACTAAGGAGGAAAAAATATCTTTTAAACATTATTGGTATGTCTTGCAAACTTTATCTTTCTAAAAAGGATAAATAAGTTATTTTCAGGGCAAAGAACATTAATTAATTCATGACCACTAAATCAGCAGTCTAATAAATTCTAAATAATGTGTATTATAGGAAAATAAAACCAATAATGAATGAATACACTAGATAATATGAAGAGTTCAGCAGAAGGGATAAAAAGTAACCAATAACAGGAATATAATGCATTGTCAGGAGTAAGACAATATCTTTCTGCAATAAATATCAACGGAGATGTCTCAACTCCCCAGTCAAATGGTAGTTTGGCAAAATAGATAAAAAGAAAACAAAACCTAATGGCATGCTGTAACAAGAAATATGTAGAAATTCATAGACCGATAATCAAAGGATGGAAAGAATTTCCATGCAACAAGAACAACAATACTAGCACAAATAGCTATTCCATTTTCAGACAAAGTGAACTTTAAACCAAAACTAATGAGGAAAGGCAAAGAAAGTCATGATACAGTGGTTAAGAGAACAATTATGGGGAAGATATTACAAATATAAACCAATATACAGTAAACACTAGTGTTTCTAAATTCATAAAATAAATATCACAAATACAGTCAAAATAAAATACACTTCTGAGCAGCACATGGAACTTTCTAAAAAATAGACTATGTATTAGCCCTTGAAGCATTCTTAAATAGAGACAAAAGAATCAAAATTATCCCGTGTTCTTATGGCTTGCATTTGGATGACCCCTTCCCCCTGTGATTATAGCTGAGGCTTTTTGGAAGTGTGATGCTGGGATCAGGGATATGATACTGGGATTAATTCATGGTAAAATTCCAACCCCAAGAACATGAGGCACCTGTGGTGAGCTGGGTGAATAAGCTGTTAAGCAGACGGGTTTTCTGACATCCATACGCTAAACATATATATAGTGAAGCTGTGAACACTGCATGGTTCTTTTCTCCAAAGAAGAGAGAAAGTTCCACCTGACCTCAGATTTCTGCATTTTCACTCTTATTTTTATTTATTCATGGTCCTTCCTCCCTCAGGAGACTCTAAAGAGCTGCACTAGGCACAGAATTTATGGCACCTGAACAGAGACCTGGGATATGGGGAGACTCTTCATGTACCAGGTAAGAGAACACCTCTAGTTGTGCACAGAAAATGGAGACAGTTGTACTGATATATCAATATTTATCCCATCATCAAATATAAAAAATGAGGCAAAGATGTTCTCAAGAATGACAGCTGTAAATAGAAATGCTTGTGGAATTACTGAGAACAAAAGTTTCAGATATATTTATCAACTGACAAAATTTCTTTCCTTTGTGAAAGATATGTATCTCTGGTCCCTGGAACAAGGAACTATGAGCCCTGAGATATGCAGATGTATAAGGCAACAACTGCTCGCTCAATATACCACCAAGGGGACTGAGTACACTCCCACCTTTCTTTTTGAACCTTGATCACGGAGTGTCTTCATGATCTTATGCCTATGAGATGACCGCTGTGTATTGGGCTCAGAGCAATGCTTTAAAACTAAGCTCTAAACAGAAAAGAGGTATTAGAGCACCAGCACCCCTAATATAGAATTTGAACCCTCTAACTTTGCTCAATCAGACAAGGAAAGAGTGTGGAGGACAAAGAAGACTTCTCCCTAGTTGAGAAGTGTTTTGCTGCAACCTTCATTGCATAGCCATGCAAAGTAAAACCAAGAACCTTAACTATGCCACAAGTGGCTAATTCTACTTTCTCAGTTCAGAATAATTTTGTTGTATCACAGGCTGAGATTTCCACCTTTCTCTCTCCCTTGAAATTGGTGCTAACAGAAGCCATCAGGTTGGGAGAATCCCTTGAAGATTTTTCTTATGTCTACTCTTTTGCTAAAGTCCAAGATCCCAAAAATCCAGGTTGAGCTATATATCTTTATGAAGTTTTACCCTTTAAGACCTTAAAATAATTAAAACAAGCAGCTGGTACTTCTGTCCCCACAGTCCCTTTTACTTTGGGTTTCATAGATTTCATAGGAGAATAAGTAGTGACCCCAATTGATTGGAAAAGAATAGCTAAAGCATACTTAGCTGGGGATTATTAATTGTAGAAGAGAAATTTTTAAGTTGTACATGGATCAGGCCACTCACAATGCCACCCACAATGTGGCCATTACAAAAGACATGTTAACCAGAGACTTGAATGCCCGTGTGCACTGAAGGCTGACAACGACCTGGCTTCTATGTGTGCTGCCTTCCAAATATTTCATAAAACCTTTCACATTTTCCTTACCATAGGAATTCTTTATAACCTTCAAGGTCAAGGAATCATTGAATGAGCTCACTGTATGCCCAAAATTCAATTGTAAAAACAAAAATGGAACCCTTCCCTACAAAAATGCACAGAAATCCTCTTGTAAGAGATGTCTGCTAATGGACTTACATAAATTCTGTCTAGTCTATTTATAATTATGAACTTTTAAAATTTTAAAAGAGCTATTATAATTCAATTTGGTGAAAATTGTATTTGAGTGCACTCTTATTTTGTATAAAGTTGTCTGTGTATTTATTTGTCTGTTTGTCCAATATGTGAATAGCTGTCTTTTATTTGAACTCAGCAATTTTTTATCTTTCTTTTTTCTTTTGCATTTTGGATCATTCTGTATACAATTTAATTTGACTTATAGATTTAAAAAAATGCTTCCAACTAGATTGCCAGTTTGTCAAATTGATCTCAAAATTGTATTTTTATGTCATCAGAAATTCATTAAAGTAACTAAATGGGGACCCTTCTGGCTTGAGAATTACTGGTTAGGGTTCTCATTGGTGAAAAAAAGAAGCAGCTGCTTTGAAAAAGTCATATCCTAGATTTTCTTAATTAATAGGAAGTCCCAAAGACCTCTATAGTTTTATGGGAGACACCCAAATAAATTTTATTAAAATATATGTTATTGTGGTATGTTTACATTGGTCATCATCAAAAGGTTAAGTTTTCTAGAAATGAGACAATAAGGTTTTCTGATTTAATGATGGTCTGGTACAAACCTAAATTAAGAAACAAAAGTTTTCATAAGGCTATGACAATTGACTGTTATCAATCTCAATATGTAATAAATGTATTCATGCCTTCAGATGTACAAGTCTTCCAAAATGTAAAACAGGGATTATTTATGGTGATAAACTTTCTCTTTCAGGTTCGGAAATCTGCCTTTAACAAAAACTTATGTGATGTATATGCTACATATGTGCCACTAAAAGATGCCTAGACATTTAGCAGTCCAGACAATGTTACAAATTTCTACAATGGTATCCCAATAAAGATCAACATGTTAGTAAAAGCTTTCAATGTACTAGATATGCTTACTAAAAAGGCTTTTCTATCCCAAAATGGAAAATTTAACTGTGTTACAGAAATACCATCATGATTGCCATGCTGCAATATTATGTATGACTTTTGATTTCAAATCATCTGTGTAAAACTATATAAGTATTGTCCATTAAACACTCTACAGAGCTTCAACTGGTAGAACATCCACATATGATAGAAAATAATGGTTCTACTTTGATATGCAGATAAAATTATAATATTAAACTCACTGCTCACATTACAGTGTAGTGTCATTAACTTCTTCTGGATGTTCAACAATTAAGTTTTGGAAACCAAACACTAGAAAGATAGATGGATTAAGAGGACAGTAATCATTTGTCCCAGGCTTTCCAGGTTAATGAGGACCCAGAACATAATAGAACCGCTACTGCAACAACCTATAACCCAATGAGTCCCCAATGGCTCTGACCAAGGAGATTGTTGAACCACCGAGGAAGGAAATTAACCTTGTATATTGTGTCTTAGGAGAGTCACCAGGAGAGAAATGTTTCCCAAGCTTTCACAGACAGCAACATGGTCAAGCAATGACTGTGACTCATCCAGAGGACTGACAGTGACAGAACTGAGAGTTTCTGTACATGGTTCCAAGATAAACCTTGAGGAGACTTAACTGACCATGAAAGATAGCAAGAAATTTACTTTAACTAAAACACATCTTATTTTATCATGGTCTTGAACATCCAGCTGAAAAGTATAATCTTAAAATGTATAAAATAATGCCATGGTAATATTCTAGCTATAAAAGAAACTCAAATCACTAACACCTTCTGACAATTTCCAGCTATACTGGTAACTGACTACTTTCATGGATTAATAGACTGTAAAGGATTAAATTTCCGAATGCAGGGACCTGAAATTCTTGAATTGGAAATCTTTACCCTAAATAAGTAGGTTCACTAGAAATGGAAAGGGTTTAAGAAGAAGAAGAAGGTCTTCTGCAGAGTCCTCCAAACACAGCTCCTCCATCTCCAACTGACCACCCATCACTTGCAAATACAAAACAAAAAAGGGGGAGATATGGGAAGTGACTAAAGCTGAAGACTTATCACATTTATGAAGCTAGAGAAAGACTAGCTCTGAGAATAGCACGTGAGGCAAGCCATGTGAAGAAATTGTTCCAGTCCAAAGTGCAGCAGGCATCCAAAGTAAACAAGGTAAACAAGTTGTTAAGCAGAGGAGTTTCACTTGACATCAATGTACTGAGTACAAAAATAAATATTTTTCATTCACTGTGTGGTTCTTTCTCCAATGAAAAGAGAGGGCTCCATCTGACCTCAGTTTTCTGTATTTTTACTCTTGCTGTTATTTCTTCAAGGTCCTCCAAGTAGGAATTTCTTAAGAGCCGCACTTGATGAGGTAAACAATGAACCAAAACTGCTTCAAACTGTGAGACAAATAAACTTTTTAACTTCAGATGTCAAGTATTTTGTTTCAGCAATAATAATACCTAAGACACATACATATTATATCATAGTGAAATGAAACTAAAAATGAATGACAATGTGAACCACAGAAATTAGGCATACATTCAGAGATTAAACAACAAAATATTGAATATCAATGAGTCAAAGAAACAATCAAGAAAGAAATATGACAGTTTCTAGAATCAAATTACAATGCTAATACAGCAAGCGTACTTGATGAAAGCAGATGTATTAAGGAAATTTATATTTGTGAATGACCATATCAGAGAAACAGAAGAAATCCAAATATATACCCTAGTGTTGTACTTTATAGTTATAGAAAAACCTGATCAACTAAAATATGAACCTATAACTGAAAGAAAATTATAGAAACCATAGTAGAAATTGATGGAACTGAATCTAAAAGAAAAAGAGAATCCATGAATGGAAAAGCTGGTTCTTTGAAAGAATAAACAACTTACAAACCATTATCCAATCTTAAAAAAACGTAAAAGACATTAATGCAATTATAGTTAAAAAGGTGAAATTACAACGTTCGCTGCCCAAACTCAGAAGATTATTAGTACTTAAATCTATACTTAAAAAATCTGAAGAATACAGAAGAAATGGATAGAATTGTAGGCACATAAGAATTATCAAAACTGAACCAAGTAAAATTCCTGAATAATTAAATAGCGGAAAATAATATGGAAGGAGTAATAAAAAATATTACCAGCTAAATAAAGCTCAGGGCCTGATAGATTTATTACTGAATTCTGCAAGAACTTCAGATCTAACCTAACCTTTTAATGCAATTGAAAGAGCACACACACTGCCAAACTCATTTCTGGAAGTTAGTAGTAGCTTGATTCCAACACAAGACAAAGACTCAACTACATAAGAAAACTATGGGCAAATCTCTTTAATGAACATACATGTAAAGATTTCCAAGAAGTTGTGGAAAATAGAATCAGCATATCATATTAATTCATCATTACCAAAAGGCTACATCCCACGGATGCAAAGATGGTTCACAACACACAAGTCAATAAATGTAATACATTACATTAATAGAAGCACGTACAAAAATTCCTTGACTCTCAGAAGAGATTCAGAAAACTATTTTGACAAAAATATAACATCAATTTATTGGGGACCACAAATTATAAATTAAGTCTAGAGGCCATCCAATGCCATCCTTGTCCTGTCCTTTGTGATGAATTGGAGCATAGAAACTATCTGCTTATTTTCTGGTCACAGTTGAAAACCATAGAGTTAGGGGCACTGTAGCCCTCACAGGCAAGATAAAACATGCTGAGGATCATAAGGCATCTTGGGAAGCTACAGTTTCCTTACTGTATTCTCTTTGCAAAGGTTTGTTCTTCTTACTGTCCCACCATAGTCACCATTATTATTCCTGGAAACACTTACTGCCCCTCACCCGCTGTCCTTCACACAGATGCAGCCTATATATACCAAGGTTCTGGCTTCCTCATGGCCTTTTTTCCCCCCAAAACAACTGGTCATTTCAGATCTCTGCTGACCTGCTCTTTCTTCTCTTGCTTTTTCTTCTCATCATGTGCCATAATCTGGCAGGAGATATTCATGATATAATCCCTGAAAAAAATATAGGTCCTTCTTTCAATTTAAGAAAATTCATTTGTGACAAAACTACTGCCAACATCATATCCATTTGGGAAAAGCGAAAGCATTTGTCTTAAAATCTAGAAGAGGGGGATATTGCTTATAACCACTCATGTTCAATAAAACACTCCAAATATTAGCCAAAGAAGTCAGACAAGAGAAATAAATTGGAGATACATATAAGAGAGAAAGTCAAACTGCTCTAATTTACAGATTCCATGATCCTTCATGCAAAAGAACCCAAAGAGTTCACAGAAAAATTTCAAGAATTAGTAAATACATTTAGCATTGTAGTAAAATACAAAATCAACATACAAAAATCAAAACTGCTCCTTTACACCAATAAGAAACTTGCTGAGAAAAAATTTAGAAAAGTAATACCATTACATAGCTTCAAAAAAGTTAAATACTTATTAATTATCTTAACAAAGGAGGTGAAAGCTCTGTAAAAGATACCTTTACAACTCTAAAAATGTAGGTTCAAGAGGATGTAAGAGAATGGAAAGATATTTACTCTTTCTGGATAAGCAGAAAAAATATTGTCAAATGGCCATACTTCCAAAGCTATTCATGGACTTATTTCAGTTCCAATCAAAATATCAATTACATTCCTCATAGAACTAGAGAAAACAGTTCTAAAATTTACATGAAACCCAAATAGACCCATAATAGCAACAACTATCCTGGTATAGCTTTCCTCCAGAGTATGTTTCCAGTTCCTTTGTCAAAGATCAAAATCTGAAGGTGCCTTCTGCTTCTTCTATTGTGTTGATATGACAACTGTTTCAGTGTAATGCTGTTTTTGTCATTTTAGTTTTGTAGAGACAGGTAAATTCGTATTTGATATGCCTGCTGCATTAATTTTTATTTTTATTTTTCAGCTGGATAGTTTTTGCTATTGTGAGCTTATCTGAGTTTCATATGAATTTTGGGATTGTTTTATTTATCTATTTATTTGGTATCAGGAATCAAACTCACGACCTCACACTTGCCAGGCAGGTGCTGTGCCACTGAGCTATATGCCTGACACATTAGGACTGTTTTGAATGAATGGATGAAGGCCTTGTTTCATTATTTCAAATTATTAACATGAGCTTGAGTGTGTATGAGAGCATTTTAATTTCAGGAAATTTTGTAAAACTGCAGTTTCCTTTAAAAATTACTTTCTTTGGTTAATTACTGTTTTTTTTAAAAAAATCATTATTTGTGTGTTTTCTTTTGCTATTAATTTTTCCCCTTAGGTGTTTTTCTGCTTTCTTCTTTTAAAATGGTGAAACTTGTAATCATAAAACATTAGAAAAATGTAAAATAAATTATACTAAAAATTAAAGATGAAATTGTCTTGGAATAAACCTCCAAAATCAAACTCATGTTTTCTAACCACATTCAGAAAAAAATTGAATTCAATAGCAACACAATTTTAAAACCAATTTAAATGACATACTTCTAAATAAAATTTGGAAAAATGCAGGCTCAATAGAACTAAT
Source organism: Dolichotis patagonum (assembly GCA_004027295.1). Taxonomy (NCBI): domain Eukaryota; kingdom Metazoa; phylum Chordata; class Mammalia; order Rodentia; family Caviidae; genus Dolichotis; species Dolichotis patagonum. Next base: position 62,207 of record PVJX010001354.1, read on the forward strand.
AAATTACATTTAGGCTGAAAGAGTTTAAGGATATATTAAAATATTTGTGATACAGCTAAAGTCATGGCTGAGAAAAACATATTTTACTAATTTCTCATATTACAATGTAGGAAAGATCTCAATAAATAATCTAAATTCTTAGTTCATAAAAGTAGAGAGAAAAGAGCAAAGCCAAATGGAAGCAAACAGAAGGCAGGAAGTTAAAGGTGAGAACATAATATCCTTAAAAGTGAATACTGAAAATAAAATCTAATGATTTTAATAAGTAATAATATTGAATATTCTTTAACAAACCTGAGAAAGAGGATTGATTAAAAAAAATTCCATTAGGTTTTATAGATATTAGGGACATGAAAAGAAATACTGAAATAAATTTGTTAACTTGTGCCACTCAGGTTCTGTACAGAAAGACCCTGGCCTACAAGTAGCTTTTCAAGAGTTTTGTCTGCTTTATTTTCCAATAGATGAATTGTTCCTGTTATAACATTTAGGACTTTGTCCCATTTTAGTTTAATGTATGGTGAGGACCAAATATACCCTGGAGGAAAGATAAACTCTTTAATAAATGGTGTTGGGAAAAGTAGCTGCCACATATGTGATTTCTGACCAGTGTATAAGAATGGCTAATATCAAGATAGAAAGTTAAATTAAAAGTAGGTTAAAATTAACTCCTTGATTTCCAAGGAAAGCAGAATTACTTTTAGTTAAGGAAAACAATGTAGTCATAAGATATCTGGATAAAAAGTGCATAGTTATGAACATATATACGCTAAAATTTTATATATATATCTGATTTAATATATATATCTGATTATTTCTATAAATGTGAGTATGTGTATTTCACTATAATAATGTCTTTAACACTTTTAGGTAGATATCATGAAAGAATATCTGAATTAAATGGAATTTGTAGTTTTAGTTACTTGATATAAAAGTTAAATGAAATTGTATAACAAATAAGTGATTTTTACTAACACAGAACATACACATACATCTATGTCCTAGTCCTTTAAGGATAAATAACAGAAATGTCTTCATTGCTATTTATGAAAAGTTACATGCAAACTAGTAAAACTATTATTAGCCATAAAAACCAAACTGAAAATAATCCTGTTGTTCATCCACAGTGATAGGATGCATAAGTACAGAGTTATATATTCAGATAATGAAGGCAATATAGCAATAAGAATTAAAAACTAGAGTTGCTCCTAGATTTACTATGAGGTTACAACACAATAAGCCTATTGTAAATTAGAAATATTACTAAGCGGAAAATGCATTTCACATACTTAACATATAAACAGCATAATTTAGCCTATTCTAAGGGAAATATACTCAGAATACTTACAATATGCTGCAATGATAATCCTTTAGTACGAAATATATTTTATGAAAAATGTTGAGTATCTCATGTAACTTATTTAATAGCTGTGTAGACAGTGAAAACAGAATGGTTATGTGGGTTCATTTTGCATTATTATATGAATTATAAAATGGACAATTGTAGGTTAGGGATTTCTGTATTATATCAAATGACATAGGTTAATTTCACAAATATACCATGAAACTAAAGAAAATAGTTACAAAAGGATGCAATATGATTCCATTTTTATACAGCATAAAAATGGAGGAATTAAGCTCTCAAGTGATGGATGTATAATGGTTGTTTATGTCAGATTAGTGTTTCAGAGAAGGAAAAAGGAGATTGTGGGGAGCAACATCTAGGCTATCTTCTCTTAATATGGTTTCTCCTGTGTGGATCTGTTCATTTCATGATAATTTACTCAAGAATACACATTTCTTTTAGTATTATATGATAGGAAACATAGTAAAAGACATTTTTTACTATGGCTGAAATTTTTTCATTCCTTTAAATAAATTTCTATATGTGAAAAAATGAACTAGGTTGAATGGCAAAAGCATAAATTGCTGAATCCAGTAACCACAGAAAGAATAATGACATAGCTTTTAGGAAAATTCAAAGCAAGAACAGAACTGAAATAAAATATTAGTAGTTTATTTAAATTCAAGTTTTATCTTTTACATGTGTTTAACAGAAATTTATTGTGTATTAAAATGAACAGAACTGCATTGCATTTTTACCCATTTTTTTATGTATTTAACTTCTCAGGTAAGTATGTATGCTTATCAGATTATTTTTTGCTTATTCTACATTCCTATTTTAAGGTTTCCATTAAGATATTTTGTTTTCCTCTTGTGGGGCAGGGGTGGTGTCAAATCACACTGTATTAAAGTATCTTACAAAGAAATACACAACACATTGTTTCATGGGAATGAACAATGAATAAAGCCTAAATTATTTCATCTATGTTATGGACAAAGATTCTCAGTAATATCTGCCTCAGGACATGTTCCCTGTGGTGATAGTAATTGGAGAGTTCAGCTGTGGGCTGGAAGACCTTTCTTTTTACTGTAATCCTTTCCGCGTGGCGTTCATACAAAGACTAGCTTTCAGAGAAAGCGTCTCTGCCCTGACTAGTGCAGTCTGTGCCTCTCACACAGGTTTGCTTCATCTTTGTTGTCTTTTATCAAAATCCTCCTGCTTTCAGAATGCCTCGGGGAAGGCGGGGAAGGCAGCTCTGATAGCCACTGTTGTTTTCCTAACACTTCTCAACTCCCCTTCTTCTTTTGAAGCTATAACTTTTGTGCCTAAGAAGCAAAGTACTTTTGTTTGACCTCTCTTTTTGGCCCTTTCTCATTTGCCATAGCCACACAGCTGGTGTGGTATCACGTTTAGCATCCTAAAGAGTGTCAGGACTATTTTCTGGTATTTTCACACTTTAGAGCAAGATTGGTTTATCAAATGAGAAGTGTTGGGATGTAAAGTAGGAGCAGAGTGAAGTCTTAGACAGGGGTCAGAAAGTGTGTCGCAGCTACTTTGTTCATGGGTGGGCACGCGGAAGACCTCACTGTCACTACAAAAGGAGGTGCTAGAAGAGAAACCAACATTCTATAGCAGACTCAGTCACACAGTCCTCATCTTTAGTATGTGCAGCACAAAAAGAAACTCAAGAGATGATCTAGTGACAGGGACCAACTAAGCCACCATCCTTGATAAAACCCTAGCATAAGAGGCATCTCCTTTCTCTCCTCAGCTAGAGACACACATAAGTTTAATGACAGTGTTTGATTTCAAAATGAGCACAGTTCTTAACATACTTTGATCACTCACTATACAAAAAATATCATTTATCATACTTTATCTTCACTGTCACATTGAATGCTACCATAAAATTTTTAATTCTAAATTCTTAATATGCCCATTTTACAAATATGAAAGCTGAAGCCAAGCAGAAGCTAAATTACATGCTCCCAATCATACAAATAGTAACTTTCAATACTGGAGTTCTTGCACTCACAAAGTTGATTCTGCAGTCCAAATTCTTGTGTTGCATGTGTCTATGGGTAATGGAGGAAAAACAAACTTTATCAGTGCTCATAGACTATCCTTAGGAAATGAAGTCATCTCATGGTATCTGTGTCTCTACCACAAATACCAAAACTCGCATGCTCAAATACTGAACATAAAAACCTATATTTGTATCTAATCTACACAGATGTATTTATACATACTAAAAAATACTGTCTGTGAATTGATAATATCTAATACTGTACAATTTAAATACTATTACTAGTTGTCAAATTATACTATTAAAAGAATAATAACAAAAATCTGTACATGTTTAGTAAAGACATCATTGTTTTGCTGAATTATTTTTTCTGCATTTGATTGAAATTAGAGATAGTGGAACCAATAATGGGAAACACAACTGTAGTAGAACAAAAGTTTCCTCTTGTCTTAGTTACTCATTGCCGAGACAAAATACCCAGTGCCAAAAGTTAAAGCTCACAGTTGGTAGAGGTTTCAGTCTGTAACTGCCTGGCTTCAAGTCAGGGTGGCTTGGCATAGGAGAATAGTTCATAGTGGGCAAAATGCAGCAAAAACAAGGAAATCTAACAGCATCTTTTAGCCCCTCTTAGCTTATCTAGATTTCCAGGATTAGAGCAGTGCCAAACCAATCAGTGGACTGGCTTATTTATCACACACCCTTAATTCCAGCATCACACACCTTAGCCACCTCTGACAAGGCCTTATGACTTCATGGGGTTTGGGGGGACATCTAGACACAAACCAAAACGTCTATTACTTTCTGAGGGCTGTCACAGTGAAGTCCTGTATTAGATGAGGTTCAACAATTTGACAAAATCCCAGATACTTAGTTTGAATGAAACTAAGATGCAAACTCACACAACCTTACTTCAATGCCTTATTTCTCAGTTTCCTGTAATATGACTATAGAAACAAAAATAAACAAAAATCAAACAGTACAAAACGAACAACAGAATTCTCAAAGTTGGTGGCTTAAACAATGGAAATTTAATGTCTTACAAGTTTTGAAACTGAAAGTTATCTGTCATGGATGGTAAATTGTGTCAACATGAGAATTTCAGAAGTTTAAACAACTCTGTGGGTAGCCACAGTCCTCACTTTGTAAACATCCTCATGCTGTGCAGGAGGAGGAGAAGGAGATTTTGTGAGTGCTACACCTGACCCGGAGCAGGAGTGGCTTGTGTACAATGTAAACGTGGAATGAGGGTTGCTGTTTCTCCCTTTCTTGCTGTTGTTGCTTTGCGGTTTTCTGTTGCTCTGAAGTGTCTCCCCTGTGCTATGTTACTCCACTTGGAGTCATCTGATTATGGACTGAAACCTCCACAAACTATGAGCTACATAAAGCTTTTCTTCCTTAATTTTGAGTGTTGAGTATTTTGTCCCAACAAGACAAAAGTATCTAAGACACCTGGAACGTTTTTTACCTTATCAACTGTACACTCAAACATATCACTGTATGACATATTTAATCTTCAAATAAGCACAAGGTCATACCTCATCAAAATACTATAATTGTCTTGTGCAAACTAAAAACACATTAATGTACTTTCCAAAATTCAAAAGTCTATGCATGGCTCAGAATTCCAAGTTGAATTTTCCTCAATGACTCTAAGAAAACTTAGTAGTATATTATTTAAATACAAAGTTATTTAATCAAAAATTACAAGGTACAGAGTAAACACTATTTAATGATTGTGTTTAAAACAAAGAACACAGTTGCAAAGAAGAATAATAGCAAAGCAAGATGCAAACTCACAACTGCACACTTGAGTCTAGGACACATAAGAGCCCTATTCCTCTGGGTAACCGATTGCAGTCCATATGGTCTCTGTGTTAGGCTGGCTCCACTCATCACCCACTGCTTTCCTTAGCAGACATTCTACTTTCTGAGCATTTGCAACATTTTGGAGTCTCCATTATGCTTTCAGCTTTATTTACAAACTTCACACACCTATCTGCGTGGAGAACACTGGGCAGTCTTCCAAGTCTTCTTTAAAATCAGGGTGGAAGTCTTCCTGACGTGACAACTGCTGCATTCTGCATGCATGAACAGCTAGCATCATATAGACCATGCCAAGGTCTGCCAAAGTGCACACAGTAGTTAGAACTGTTAGCTGTGGCTGCAACAGATTCTGAAGACCTGTGTGGTTAACCAAGTGGTTTACATACTTTTCACATTTTATCCTGCCATAGATGGGCTCTTGCAGATTCCTCGTATTTATTCAATGCATTTTTCTTTTTTTTCCAATTCAAAAAATACTTTTTTTTAAAAAAAAAATGACATTAATGCCTTCAGTAACAGTATCTCTTTGTCCTAATTTTCCATATATTTCCTTTCTGACCAATATTTAATTCTTTCTAATGCTATAATTCTGTTCTGCCTCTTCCCCTTATTCTCAATGGATCTCCACCAAAATACCACCAGTAATACCATGCCACATCCTGAATATTGGGTTTTCTTGAAGTTTCTTCTGAAAGATAAAATTGTTTAACACCTTTAAATTAAACTCATACTAAGTCTTAAAAGTTGACCTCCCTGTCTAGGTAAATGGAAGTTAAATTCTTTGCAAGAATGTAACATACATGGACTCGAATCCAAAACCTGAGTTGTATTTCTCACATGAAATCTCCTACAAATATCTTTTACTGTCTGCATTCCTATCAGCATTCTGGTCATATGACCTCTGCTCAGCATCAACCATCAGTCGCTGCTTATGGTATCCTAGGGCTTCGCTAGTCCAAACTATCCGAAACACTCGATTGTACTATTCCAAAGGCATCTAAACAACAAGGCCAGGTACAGCCATAGCAATAACTCCACTTCTCTGGTGCTGATTTTCTGTATTGGGAAACGTCTATTACTAGAGCCAAAGTATTCAACATATCCAAAAGTAAGGAGGATGGGTTGAGTTTCATTCTTGTTTAAAAAGGTCTCAGTCCATCATCTGTTTGCCACAATTCCAAGATATCATGCAGGAAGAGTGGAGCAGTGTTGTTTAGCTCTTGATGAAGAGCTATTCACCAAAAAAGGACCAAGGATCAAGGTACCAGGATGGATATACTTCCAAAGATCCCTACCCATGATCCCCCAAATGTACCCAAAATTGTGTTTTATTACTCCTTATGTGTTCTCAATCTAACCATGCTGACACTTCAGCTTAAATGTCACTTCCAGTTCTCCTTTAGGTATCTAATTGCAGTTCCTCCTACCTTCTTTTTCTTTGTTTGTTTTGTTTTCCACTCAGTGGGTGGTATTCATTCTCTTATAGCTTAGTTAATTCCCATTTATGACTTTATCATCACAAGACATACTCTGTGTGTGTCCATACTTACAAGGCCAGTTTCCCCATAAAGACATCCATTTTATTGGGTTAGGTGCCCACCCTTCTCCAATCAGACTTCAGTTTAACTAATTAGAACAGTGGTGACCCTGGATCCAAAGGTCACACCCTGAGGCATTTGGGATCAGAATTTTAACACATATATTTGGGGCTGAGAATTATGCACAACTTTCCTTATTATGTTCTTATGGATCTGATTTAGGCTTTTTTAAAATTTTATTTTATTTAAAAATGGGGTAAAACTAAACCTAACAAAACAGAACAAAGCAGATCAGAAGAAAACAACATAAATGACACAGATTTCAAAACAAGACAATAGGAGGTCTACAGTGGCTACCATAATGTCTCTTTTTTTTCTAAATGGTTATCTATATCTTCACACACGACAAATTCATACAAAACAAAATAGTATAAAACTGATCAGAACAGGGCAATGGAGGCATTACAAGCCTTCAAAACGAGAAAATAAGAAAATTAAAAATGACTGTCATAATGTTTCTTGTTCTCTTCAAAATAGCTGTCCATATCTTCATGTATGTTGAAATTAAACAATATAAAACAGACTAAAACCATTCTGAACAAAGAATAGAAGCATTATTGGATTTCACAGCATGACGATACGAAATAAGCAATGGATACCATAATGTGCGTTTTCTTTAAATAGCTGTTCATTTCATCACACATTATATAATCGATTCTCATAAACTGTTTAGAAGTTCCAGGCATGTATAAACCTCCACATGTGTACCTTTCCTTTCTGCATTAGAGTGAAAAACAAAACAAAACAAAACAAAAACAGATTACTAGAAAAACAAAAAAGATAAATAAATGACAATAGCAAAGAGCCCCAAACAATAATGATACAGGCCTTCAAAACACAGTGGTAGGAACAGAGCTAAGGCTGATATTTTACATAGTGATCTTCAAGAGTTCCTCAGGTCACCTGAAACAAACATGCAAAATTGTTCCAATCCTATATTAACTGCTTTGATCTACGAACTTACAGAATTTGTAGCACAATCACCCTAGCTATCCTAAGTGTGTTTATACAAATTTAGATATTTTTTCCTTCATTTTGCTTTTTCCTTCTTTTTCCTGAGATATTATCTTTCCCCCTTTGAGAATATTCTTACTTTTTCACTATATTTATTGAAGATTTTGTAACATATTTACTTTTACCATTTCTTACACTAGGGAGACAACAAGATATTTACTCATGTGAGTTTGATTTATTTCAACTATGAGTATTCTCTAGACTTATATCCACTTACTTAAAAATATCTCAATGTGATCATTCTTTATAGGTGAGTAGTACTCCACTGTATAAAAGTACCATATCTTTTTTATCCATTCTTCAGCTGATGGGCATTTATGTTGTTTCTGGGATCTGGCTATTGCAAATTGTGCTGCTATAGACATGGGTTCACATATATCACTGTGGATATGATGCTTTCAATTCTTCTGGGAATATGCCCAGAAGTGGAATAGCTGGGTCAAAGGGGACTTCCATTCCCAGCTTTTTGAGGAACTTCCAGACTGACCTCCACAGTGGTTGCACCAGTCTATAGTCCCACCAACAGTGCAGAAGAGTTCATTTTCCCCACAGCCTCTCCAGTATTTGTTGTTGGTAGTTTTCTTTATCCTGATTATTCTTTCTGGAATGAGATGGAATCTCAATATGGTTTTAATTTGCATTTATCTAATGACTAATGGTGATGAACGTTTTTCCATGCATGTATTTGTCATTTGTATTTCTTTATCTGAGAACTGTATATTCATCTTGGATGCCCATTTCTGGATTGAGTCTTTGAATTTTGGGGGTCTGATTGTTTAAATTCTTTATATGTACTACACAAAAGTCCTTTGTCTGAGGGAGAGTTGACTAACAATTTTGAAAAATTCATGAGTTTCCTTTTTACTCTGTTGCAGATTTCTTTTAACATGCAAGAACTTTTTAATAAGATGAGATGTCAGTTATTGATTCTGGGAAGTATTTCCCATGCTGTTTGATTTTTGTTCATGAATTCTCTACTTATCCCTATTTCTTCACGATATCTACCTACTTTGTCTTCCAGCAGATTTGGTGTTTGTGATTTAATATTTAGATTTTTGATACATTTAGACTTTAGTTTAGTACATGGTGATAGGCATGGATCTAGTTTTAGTTTGTGGCATATGAAGAGCCAATTTTTCCAGCACCATTTATGAAAGAGGACTTGATTGACCCCTTTATCAAACATAAGGTGACTGAGTGTGTTTGTAGTTGTAGTTGTATCTTCCAGTCTATTCCAGTGATCTTCAGGTTTGTTTTTATTCCAGTAACATGTTGATTTTATCACAGTAGCTTTGTAGTATAACTTCAAGTCAGGGATTGTGATGCCTCCTACCTTGCCTTTGCTGCTTAGAATTGCCTTTGCTATTCTAAGTATTCTCTGGTTCCAGATGAACTTTAGGAATGATTTCTCTAGGTCTGTGAAGTACACTAGTAGTATTCTGATAGGGATGGCTTTAAATCTGTATAACAATTTTAGGAGAATGGCCATTTTCACAATATTTGTTCTTCCTATCCATGAACATGGATTGTCTTTCTATTCTCTGAGATCCTCTTCAATTTCTTTTTCAGAGTATTATAATTTTGCCTGTATAGTTCTTTAACTTCTTTTGTGAGACTAATTCCTAAGTATTTCATTTTTTTGGATGTTATCGTGAAGGGTGTTGTTTCTCTTATTTATCGCTCAGTGAGTTTGTTGCTTGTGTATAGAATGCTATTGATTTTTGAGTGTTTACTTTGTGTACAGCTACATTACTGAATTTATTTATTATACTTTTTTTTTTTTTGTACCGGGGATCGAACTCATGACCTCGTACTTGCCAGGCAGATGCTTAAGCCACTGAGCTAAATCCCTGGCCCTATTTAGTATACTTATTTGTCTTTCAATGCAGTTTTTGTGGTCTTCTTTGTAGAATATCATGTCATCTTCAAATAATGATAATTTAACTTGTTCTTTTCCTATCTTTACTCCTTTTATTTCTCTCTCTTGTCTAATAGCTCTGGCTAGTATTTCCAGCACTATATTGAATAGGACTGGTGATAATGAACATCTTTGTTTTGTTCCTGTTTTTAGAGTAAATGCTTTCAGTTTTTGTTCAATTAATATGATTTTGGTTGTTAAGGTATTGAGTCAAAGACCATCTATTCCAATTTGCTTTAAGGTTCTTACCATAAATGAGTATTGGACCTTATCAAAACCTTTTTCTGCATCTATAGAAATCATCATGTGATTCTTATTCTTGATTTTATTGATATGGTGTATTTCATTTATTGATTTGTGTATGTTGAACCACTCTTGCATTCCTGGGACGAATCCAACTTGGTCATGGTGTATAATCTTCTTGATATTTGCTGCATTCTGTTTGCCAATATTTTATTGAGAATTTTTGCATCAATGTTCATTAGAGAGATTGGCCTGTAGTTCTCTGCTTTGTTGAATCTTTCTCAGGTTTTAGTATTAGAGTAATACTTGCTTCCAGGAATGAATTAGGGAGAATTGCTTCCTTTTCAGTTTCATTGAAGAGTTTGAGGAGTGTTGGAATTAAGTCTTCTTTGAATTTCTTGTAAAATTCTGCAGTGAATCCATCGGACATGGGCTTTTACTTGTTGGTAAGGTTTTAATTACATTTTCAATTTCATTAATTGAAATTGGGTTTTTCAGCAATTTTACATCTTCCTGACCCAGCTTTGGTAGTTCATGTGTTTCTAGGAATTTTTCCATTTCTTTCTTCTATGAGAGTAGAGGTTTTAGAAATAGGTGTTGATGATCTTCTGTATTCCCATACGGTTTGTAGTGATTTCACCCTTGTCTTTCCTTATTGCATGAATTTGAGTTTTTTCTTTGCTGTTTTAATAAGGTTGGCTAAGGGCTAATCAACTTTATTTATTATTTCAAAGAACCAACTCTGATTCATTGATTCTTGGTATTGTTTTCTTAGTGTCTATTGCATCAATTTCTGCTCTGATCTTTATAATTTCTTCCCTTCTTTTGGTTTTGGGCTTGACTTGCTCTTCTTTTTCTAGATGTTTAAAGTGTAACACCACGTTGTTTATTTGTGTTCATTCTGTTTTCCTGATATGGGAATTCATCACAATAAATTTCAGTAATTAAATGAATAATTTTGATGCATTATTGAGCATATATTATACATAATGATTAAGCCTATAAACTTAAACCTATATTAAGTATGTGTCTCAGTTACTGTTCTCTCATTGCTGAGTCTAAATACCTGACATGCAAAATGAAGCAAGAAAAGGTTTATTTCGCTCACTGTTAGTGGAGGTTTTGGTACCTAGTCATCTCGCTCCAAGGCAAGGAGGAATGGCACCAGGGTAACACTGCAAGGCAGCTTCCAGCAAAGGTGGGCAGAGGAAAAGAGAGGGAAGTGTAAGCCTCTCTGCCAACCTTATATTATATGCAAGCCACAATCCTCTTTGCCAACCTTATATTATATGCAGGCCACAGCCCTCCCTCCCAGGATAGATGTAGCACTCATAAAATCTTTGTGCTGTCCCTTACACAACATGAAGATATTTACAAAGTGAAAATCCTGGCACTCTTCTGAGTCTCTTAGTTAATCTTCTAAACTTCTCTGAGATGTAAAGTAGATACTATTTTTCCCATTGGGATCCAATTACTGTAGGAATTGTTCTAGTTGTTATTACCATTAGTATTATTCTTATTTTAGCTTTCTAGATTGTTAATGGAGATAGAAGTCTGATTTCTTACAAGAATGCCATTTCAGATTAGTTTCCTGAGTTGTTCACTATAAGAGAATTGATAGTCTGGAGTTGTCGCTGTAGATTGTTAGTTAAACTTTTATTTATATCTATAGTCCAGAGGCAGAATAGGAAAAATAGGACAGAAGGAAATTACACTAAGAAAATCACAATTTTAAATGTACTTTGAGACTTCAACTTCAAGACATAAAGATAGGCAATATTATCTATAACTACTCCATACAGTTCTTTACACTTAGCCTTGATTTCTTTTCTCCCAGGTCCATGATAACTAAAATACTTTAAAGATACTGTTGGTCCACAAACCAGTTTAGTTGATAAGGGAAAGCAAAAAAGAAAAAAAAAAACAGACCTTAAAATAAGCAAAAAGAAAAAAAAAATTCAAAGAATATTCCAGAGAAAAGATTGTAGCTTACCTATCTTGAAAAAAGCAGAGAGAGAGAGAGAGAGAGAGAGAGAGAGAGAGAGAGAGAGAGATATACAGAGAAAAAGAAAGAAAGAAAGAAAAAAGAAAGAAAGGAAGAGAGAAAGAAAGAAGGAAAGAAAGAGAAAGAAAGAAAGAAAGAAAGAGAAAGAAAGAAAGAAAGAAAGAAAGAAAGAAAGAAAGAAATAATGAATATAGACTGGTCTTCTGTCTTTTCACTGTAAAACAGACACTTCTTTTACTTGTAAAATAATAAAATGGATATCCGTAGGATATTGCTTTTCTTCTGTAAACCAAAACCAAACATTACATAGATTCACAAATCCCTGGAAAAACCACATAAATATTTCCTAATTCTAATTGGAATATACCTCTCCTTTGTTTTTTTAAAATTTTATTTAAAGAGAAAAAAAAGAAAACAACCAAACAAAACAGAAAAAGGATAGCAGCAATACAGAATTCCAAAGGCAAAAAAAAAAAAACAACAACAACAAAACAAAAACAAAAACACTAAGAAATCACCACTTGATAAGTCACATACTGTCATCATTGGAAATAGTTGTTCAAATTACAAAATTAAAATATGCAAAGAAGACATTCAAACAATGAGACTGTTAGCAGTTCTGCTCAACAATCTAATAAAAAAAGTAATGTGGTCATCTATCTTACACACTTAAACATACATGCAGTTATATCCTTTAGAGCACTTTCTTTCCCCCCCTTTTTTCTTTTTATATATTTTTTTAAAATTTTATTTTAAAGGGGGTAAAATTAAATACAACAAAACAGAACACCACGGGACATAAGAAAGCATAAGTTTCAAAGCTAGACAACCAGAGATCTTCACTACCTGTCATATTGTCTCTTGTTTTCTTCCAAATTCTTGTCCTTATCTTTGCATATGGGGAGCTCATATTAAATAACATAGCCAATCTTTTCACAAGATGTGTAGTTCACTGGCTCCCACTTGCTAAGGGGGGGGCACGGGACAGGGGACAGCACAACATGAGATGTCTGATTCTCAGCCCGTGTGCCAGCAGGATCACAGCAGCCTCCCAGAGATGGGAGGAGTTCCTTGTTCTCCCAGCACCCCAACTCAACCGCACGGTGCAGGTCCTGATGAGCCAGGGTCTCTCTCCTTCGGGCTGCTGAAAGTCTGCCACACTCACAGCCACCCCCCAGAGAGGAGAGGAGCTCCTTGTTCTCCCGGCACCCCGAGTCAACCGCATGGTGCAGGTCCAGAGGCACCAGGGTGTCTCCCCTGCAGGCCCCCTAAAGTCTGCCATACTCACCTGCTATTTCTGTCTGATGAATTGACCATTACATTTCCAAAGTTCTGAAATGGCAAACAGACCACAGAAAGAGTTTTCTTTAGGTTCCTGTTTGAAACCATCAGCTATAGCAATCTGCTGGCCTTGCTTCAGGGCCACTGGACTATACCTCTCCTTTGAAAGCTTACATGCTATTTTCTTTGAGTGTGTACTCTACAATCTGTCTAGTAATCCTCTTTATGCCTCACTAATTGTCTCTTGGAAAGTCTTTTTCAGTGATGTAAGCCAGAAAACCTACAGTCAACCTGTGAATGAAGTGGATCTGGGTGCCCCATCTCCACTTTGGTTCATTTACTGGGACTCTGTTTTTGACAATCCTACCTCCTGTCTCCTTGGACACTGTCTCAACTCCTTGATTTATTTATTTTTCTTTCCTATTAAAATGTAGAAAGAATAAGTGATTATAAATGTTCATACTTTAAAACTGAAGTTAGCCTTTTGTATTTTTCATGTATGTTAGCTCTATCTACAATATATCCTTGTATGTTGTCTCCATTCAATCCCCAGATTACTAACTTTTCAAAAATAAACAAATAAATAACTAAAAGAAATGGAATTTTTCAAAAATAAACAAATTGAACTGCTACCAATAGAAAAGCTTATAATAATAGGATAAAGTTGAACAGTGTTCTCCAGGTAATAGTATAATTTGAAATATTTTATTTTGTATTTTCTACAGTGGCAGATTGCAGAAATGCAAAAGGAGAGGAAGCCAAAATGGATGTATAATTGGATTCAGCTTGTCCACTGAGTCTGAAGATATTCTATTCCCAGAGGCTTTTCAAAAAGTTGTAAAAGGAATTATGAGTCTTAATTACTGTACTGAGCATATGAGAAATTGTTCAAATGTCTTTAGAAACTACCTTCAAGCACTTTTAAAGTAGAAGAAATTCAGTATGCTGACTAGAATCAAGGTCATGGGTTAGAACCTGTTAAATGATGTCTAATATGTATAAAATGTAGATATTTAACTAGGAGCAGATGAAAACTATGTATATTTTAGAAATGTTATTTAATTTTTTACTTTAGGAAGAGAAAGACTCTGTACTTAAAGCATATTTTGCTTGCAAGAGCAATAGTAAAGATAATGCATCTTTCTCACAGAATTTATTATTGCTTGTCCAGGGACTTCACAATTTGGAATTCAGGGCCTTTTATTGCAAGGGTGGAAGAGTGGCACTTACAACATCATAACCTCATGAGACAAAGAAGGATATACCAGCAGAGTCACTCAGAAGATGTAAGGCTCAAAGTGCCTGGGTTCCAGTGATCCTCTTGACATTCTCTGAAGTCCGCAATTTTTCTCTTTGCAAATAAACTTTTTAGTTGAGTGATTTAAATGATCTCAATGATTTCTTATAACATATCCTCAAAATTATTATCCCTCTTAAAGACATAGTGTCTGAAAGATTTTTTCTATTCTCATAAATTGGATTTCAAAATTGCCATTTTTTTTTAATTTTAGACATGTTAATAATAAAAATTGGAACAAAGAAAAAGAAACCACTACAAGAAATAAGATGTCTACACAAGAAAGTGAAACCTAGTTTTAGGGCTCTGGAGGTTTACGAGCTGCAATACACCATGCCCAGCTTCCGTCTTTCAATTCAGGGAGCCAAGAACCTGCGAGGGAGTTAGGACCGTGCGAAGTGAATCCCAGTGCTCCTGCTCTGGCCCAGGGAGAGTTTGAGACCAGCACTGCCAGCGGTTGAGTTCCCACTCAGCTCCTGAGGACACTGGACTGGGATCTGGAGGTTTCACAGGACTCAGGCCACCATACACAGTGGCCTCCTTTCAGTCCAGGAGGCCAGGACCATGCAGGGGGACTTTTAACCCATTGGTGCTGGCCCTGGGGGAGTTTGAGACCAGTGCTCCCAGTGGTTGAGTTCCTGCCCAACTCCCTGAAACACTGGACTGGGATCTGGAGGTCTGCAGGCCTGACTGGGCCAAGCTAAGTGACATTCATTCAACATAAGAGCTGAGAGTGCAGGAGGTGATTCCCAACACACCCAGGTGAAGCTTTGGAACACAGCTAAAAGTAAGAAAATATAGGAAAAGGACAAAATGAAAGACCAAAAGGCAATCTCAAATCTCCAGCCCATCCCAAGAAAGCCTAGGAGCCATGTACATAGAAGAAGATAGAAGCCATACACTGGAAATGGGTGAAATGACATCAACTGAAATAAAGAAGCAACTCGAGGATGTTATGGAGAAATTCAAATCATAAATAATTTCCCAAGTAAAAGAAGAAATGACAAAAGTAGTGAAAGAAATAGTGAACACATCTAATGAAGACATAGCTAACAAATTAGAGGAACAAAGCAAATAGATAGAATCCCTGAATGAACACTATAAGAATGCATGAAGCAGATTCAAAGAGATACACAGGAAATCAAAAATTCTATTGAAAGTTGCCAAAACCACCTCAATGATAGTGAAGACAGAATTTCAGACCTTGAGGATAAGATTGCAGCTAGTGAACAGGAAAGGATAGAGCTTTTAAAAAAGCAAAGTAACAGGAAATAACAATTCAACAGCTGCAAGATGATGCCAAGAAAAACAACACAAGATTAATAGGGATAAATGAAAGAGAAAGGGACAGCCCAAATGCTATCAAGAGGCTATTTACAGAAGTAATAACTGAAAATTTCCCAAACATGAGAATGTAAGTTGACATATGGAGTAGAGAAGCATATAGAATTCCAAATAGCCATAACCAAAATAAAACTACACCCAGACATATAATAATCACCATCCCAGAAATCCAACATAAAAACAGAATACTAAAAGCTGTTAGAGAGAAAAGACAGATCACCTATAAAGGAAAACCTATCAGAATCACAGCGGACTTCTCAGTACAAACAATGAAGTTAAGAGGAGCATGGAGTGAAGTATTTCAGATCCTAAAGGAAAACAACTGCCAACCCAGACTGATGTACCCTGCAAAATTGTCCTTCAAAATGGATAGAGAAATAAGATACTTCCAAGACAAAGAACAGCTGAAGAACTTCATGATCATCAAACCAACCCTACAAAGAATACTGAAAGACATTCTAGATACACATAGGAAATATCCACTAAGCAAGGTAGATAATCAAACAATGGAAAGGTAAAGATACAAAAGCAGAAAGATAATATATCAACAATAAACCAATATATAACAGTTATAACCATTAATGTAAATGGCCCCAACTCACCAATAAAAAGAAATACCCAGCAGAATGGATCAAGAGACAACATCCAACTATATGCTGTATATAAGAAACAGATCTAACCCAAAAGGAAATTCATAGGCTGAAAGTCAAAGGATGGAAAACAATACTTCACCCTGCAGAAACAAACAAAAAAATTTGGGTGTAGCAATCCTGTTTGCAGACAATGTGAACTTCAAACCAAGAGTGATCTGAAGAGATAAAGAAGGCCACTACTTACTAGTTAGGGGAAAACTTCAAGAGGAACAGAAAACAATCTTAAATATATATGCACCAAATTCCAGAGCACCCAACTATACAAAGCAAGTATTAACAGAAATGAAAAATCAAATAACAATAACACAATTCTAACAGGACACCTTCACATGCCATTGATGCAAAGGGACAGATCAACTACACAGAAAATCAGCAAAGAAATAAAGAACAGAATCATGCCTGTTAACAAATGGACTTGATAGACGTATACAGAGTGTTCGATCCAACAACATCAGAATATGCATTCTTCTCAACAGTACATGAGACATCCTCTAAATTATACACATACTAGCACACAGAATATATTTAAGTAAATGCAAAAGAACTGAAATTATCCCATGCATGTTATCGGATCATAGCACCATGAAACTAGAAATTAGGGCTGGGGATTTAGCTCAGTGGCTTAAGCGCCTGCCTGGCAAGTGCAAGGTCGTGAGTTCGATCCCCAGTACCAAAAAAAAAAAAAAAAAACAAAAACAAAAAAACAAAAAAAACTAGAAATTAATGATAAAAGAAACTGCAAAACCCCAACAAACACATGGAAACTGAATAATACACTCTTGAGCAATCAGAGGGTCACAGAAGAAATTAAACACTATTTACAAGCAAGAAAATACAAATAAAACTTACTGGAATCTGTGCGATGCAATGAAAGCAGTCCTAAGAGGAAAATTTATTGCCCTGAGTTCCCACATCAGGACGACAGAATGAACACAAATAAACAACCTGATGCTACACCTCAAACATCTAGAAAAAGAAGAGCAAGCCAAACCCAAAGCCAAAAGAAGGGAGGGAATTATAAATATCAGAGCAGAAATTAATGCAATAGAGACTAATAAAACAAGGCAAAGAATCAATTAATCAAAAGTTGGTTCTTTGAAAGAATAAATAAATTTGATAAGCACTAGCCAACCTTATTAAAAAAGGAAAGAAAAAACTCAAATTCATGCAATAAGGAATGAAAAAGGTGAAATTACTACAAACTCTGTGGAAATACAGAAGATCATCAACAACTATTTCAAAAACCTCTACTCTCATATGTTCGATAACATAGAAGAAATGGACATATTCCTAGAAGCATATGAACTACCAAAGCTGGATCAGGAAGATGTAAAACTACTTAATACACCAATTTGTGGTAATGAAATTGAAAATGTAATTAAGTCCTTGCCAACAAAGAAGAGCCCAGGCCCAGATGGATTCACTGCAGAATTCTACAAGAAATACAAAGAAGACTTAATTCTGACAGTCCTCAAACTCTTCAATGAAATCGATAGGGAAGCAATTCTTCCTAAGTTATTCCTGGAAGCAAATATTACTGTACTATCAAAACCTGAGAAAGACACAATTAAAAAAGAGAACTATCGGCCAATCTCCCTAGTGAACATTCATGCAAAAATTCTCAATAAAATATTGGCAGACAGGATGCAGCAAATCATCCAGAAAATTATATACCATGACCAAGTGTGATTCATCCCTGAAATGCAGAGATGGTTCAACATACATAAATCAATAAATGTAATCCACCATATCAATGGAGCCAAAAGTAAGAACCACATGATCATTTCTATGGATGCAGAAAAAGCTTTTGATAATGTCCAAAACTCATTCATGATAAGAACGTTACAGAGAATGAGAATTATCATATTGATGTAAAGCCCATCTATGACAAATCAACAGCCAGCATCATATTAAATGGCCAAAACTGAAAGCCTTTACCTTAAAATCAGGCACAAGACAAGGATGTCCCTTATCACCACTCCTATTCAACATAGTACTGGAAATACTAACCAGAGCAATTAGACAAGAGAGAGAAATAAAGGAGTAAAGACAGGCAAAGAGGAAGTTAAATTATCATTATTTGCAGATGACATGATACTTCAAATAGAAGACCCCCAAAACTCCATTGAAAGACTCCTAGATGTAAAAAATAAATTCAGCAGTGTGGCTGGATACAAAGTAAATACTCAAAAATCAATAGCATTCCTATACACTAACAACAAAACCACTGATAGAGAAGTAAGAGAAGCCACACCCTTCACACTAGCATCCAAAAGAATGAAGTACTTAGGAATTAGTCTCACAAAAGAAGTAAAAGAACTATACAGGGAAAATTACAGTACCCTGAAAAAGAAATGAAAGAGGACCTCAGAAAATCAAGAGACATCCTTTGTTCATTGACAGAAAGAATAAATATTGTGAAAATGGCCATTATCCCAAAATTGTCATACAGATTCAATGCAATCTGAATGAAAATGCGATTAACATACCTCATATTTCTGGAGAAATCACTCCTAAAATTCATTTGGAACCAGAAGAGACCTAGAATAGCAAAGGAAATTCTGAGCAACAAAGGCAAGACAGGAGGCATCACAATCCCTGACTTGAAGTTATACTACAAAGCTACTGTAATAAAATCAACATGGTACTGGAATAAAAACAGATCTGAAGATCAATGGAATAGTTTGGAAGATACAATCACAAGCACAAACACACTCAACCACCTTATCTTTGATACAGGGGACAAACAGATCCACTGGAAGAAAATTAGCCTCTTTCATAAATGGTGCTGGAAAAATTGGCTATCCATATGCCACAAACAAAAACTAGACCCATGCCTATCACTATATACTAAACTAAAATCCAAATGGAGCAAAGATCTAAATATTAAAACAGAAACACTAAATCTGTTGGAAAACAAAGTCAGTAAAAATCTTGAAGACATAGGAGTAGGTAGAAAATTCATGAACAAGAATCCAACCACACAGGAAATACTACCCAGAATCAATAACTGGGATCACATCTTATTAAAGAGTTTCTGCATGTTGAAATAGATTTCCAGCAGAGTGAAAAGAAAACCCACAAACTGAATAAATCTTATTGAACTGTCCCTCAGACAAAGGACTTTTGTCTAGAACTTATAAAAATTTAAAGAAATCAGACCCTAGAAATTCAAAGGCCCAATCCAAAGATGGGCTCTGAGATAAATACACAGTTCTCAGATGAAGAAATATGAATGGCAAATAAATATATGAGAAAATGTTCATCATCATTAGTCATTAGAGAAATGCAAATTAAAACTACACTAAGATCCCATCTACTCCAGAAAGAATGGCCAGGATAAAGAAAACTACCAACAACAAATGCTGGAGAGGCTGTGGGGAAAAAGGAACTCTTCTACACTGTTGGTGGTAGTGTAGACTGGTGCAACCACTGTGGAGGTCAGTCTGGAGATTCCTCAAAACTTTGGGAATGGAAGTTCCATTTGACCCAACTATTCTACTTCTAGGCATAATCCCAGAAGAACTGAAAACATCATACCACAGTGATATATGTGCACCCAAGTTTATAGCAGCACAATTTGTAATATCCAGATCTGGAAACAACCTAAGTGCCTGTAAACTGAAGAATGGATAAAAAAGTTGTGGTATTTTTATACAATGGAGTACTACTCAGCTATAACAAATTATCACATTGAGATATTTATAAATAAATGGATGCAACTTGAGACCATACTCATAAGTGAAATAAATCAAATTCCCATGTATAAATACTATATAGTCTCCCTAGTGTGACAAATGGTAAGTGTACATAAGATTTTATCATAATCATGATTCCCCATTACATAGCTTTGAAGCCTTTTAATGTTTTCATTCATCAGTTGGGTTGATTTTATTCTGTTTTGTTTGACTTTATTATGTGTGATGGTATGAACAGCTGTTCTGAAGAAAATAAAACATTATGGCAGCTATTGGTGAATTAATATTTTCTTGCTTTGAAGTCCTACCATGCTTTTATTCTTCTATTACCATTGGTTCTTTCATGTTGTATCTTACTGGGATTTTAATATATGTGATAGGATAAACAAATTTTTTTATGGAAAATGAGATATTATAGTAGCCATTAATCATTTGCTATTATTCAGTTCAGAATACCCTATAATTCTTTAATTCTTTTGAATGGTTTTATACTATTTTATTATGTTTGATATTATTGTATGTGAAGCCATTCTCAGCTATTACAAAGAAAGAGACATTATGGTAGCTACTGTTAATATCTGGTTGTCTTGTTGTGAAGTGCTGTGTTGCTTATGTTGTTCTGTTCTGAACTGCTTTGTTCTGTCCTCTTTTGCTTTATTCTCTTTAAAATAAAAAAAACAGATAAAAAAGGAAGTTCATGCCAGTTTTGAATACCATATGTAATACAAATAGCATAATAAATTTATATATAAATTATAACATTTACCATGAATATCATATTCAGCATTATTTCATATCACAAACTATAGGAAAAGTTTTCAAAAAGAAACAAATTTTCTAACAGAGAAATAGTCACCTATTTTCCTGAGAGAAATACAGTGAACACAACTCTGTTTCAGGTAATTCATTTTTAGTAGATATATGAAATTTAGCCTTTTGGGAAGGAATTAATTTCAGTGGTTAAAAACAAAAGCTGCTATCTTCAATGAATATTTCTTTCTACACTAGCAGAATTACATTCATTCCATTACATGTAACCTTCCAATTTTTCCATTTATTTAAGGATATCAACTTTGTTTCTAATGTTTGATTATGAAATATAAAGTGATTACATCATTTCATTCATTCATTGTTTATAATCTTTATACATATGTAATTTTTATACATTTTTAAAGGTTCTACACTAAGGTTTACTAAACATTTGTTAAAATAGGGTCTACGTTGAAACAATTTCTCACATCATATATAATTTAACCAGAGTTTGTTCAAACTACTTTCTTCTATCACATAAAACTATTTTATTTTTACATATGTTAAAACATACAGCACATCACTCATTTTTTAAATAATTAATTATCTGTTTGTGATTTTCTTAAAATCACTTTTGAGCCCTAACTCATTTCTAATGCTACATTTGTTCTGGAGGATTTTGCTTACTTTTTTCCAGCTGAATAACTTACATTTATACTGTTGATTCCCATGACATTTGATTGAGAATATTGCTCATGTTTTAAAGATATTTGCTTCTTAAAGAATTATTGTGTAGTAAGTTTATTTTTTTCAACAATTTGATAATGTTACTCTGCTTTGTGGCCTTTAATTATCATTGCCAACCTGACTGGACGAAAGGACATTTAGCATATTTTCAAAACATACGTACAGATGTGTTCAGGTGAGTGCCACAGACTGCCCATGGGAAGTATACCCATAGCTTTTATTTTTCTGACATTGTTCTTCCACTCTGCTTTTGATCCACCATGAACTAAGCTTCCTTTCTGTGCCAAACCCTTTCACCATGTATTTTTCTGCCTTGACTCCATGGACTGAATCCCTTGACATCTGAGCCAAATTAAACCTCTTCTCTGTTCAGAAAATAGATTAATACAAGTACCTTTTACATATTCTGGCAAAATGCCATGTGTCACTTTACATTAATTCTTTTATATATAATATACTTCCTGCTCACAAAAGTTTCAGTGTTTCATATTTTATTTTGTTTTCAGTAGTGTACATATATATTGATAGATTATTTCTTAAATTTTATTATACTTTTCTTAGTGAACTCTGAGTCTTGCTATTATTAAATTTGGATCTCTCTCATTTATTTGAAGTTTCTTCTGTATTACTGTCCCTCTATTAAATGTTCTTTCTCTCTTTCTCTCTATCTCTCTGTCTTTCTGTCTCTCTGTCTGTCTCTCTCTCTCTCTTTGTCTCTCTCTCTCTCTGTACTTAAGTCTGACCACTGGAGAATTCTTACTTTCTATTTTCTGTTTTTCTTTTTTAGTAGTTTATTTGATGACTCAAAATAATTTGTCTTATACAGTGTCTTATATTGACTAATAAGTACAGCTTACAAGTGCCTCAATATATAATGAATGTTCTCCTATCTCAGTGTGCAAAAAGATTCTAAACTAGTATAACTCTTTTAGCCAAGAAACTGCAAGACAACTTCAGCTGTTTAGCCTGGGGAAGACATTGGCTGCCAATAATCAACAGACATCCAATTTAGGTTGTTTTTGCATATCATTTCCTTTTGTCTTGTTATAGATATAAGTTGCATTAAGGTGAGGAAATTAAAAATATTTTAAAGCCTATTTCTTTTTCTCTATTACATTTCCCTGGTCTGGTTTTGCATTAATGGTATTCTCTTCTAAATTCTTTCTACTGAATTTGTCCTTATGAACTTGTATGTGGTCCATGCCTACATTAAACCCTTTAATATATCAATCATAATTATGTAAAATTTCTCCTCATGTAGTTCCAACATGTGAGTTGTGACCAAACCTAAGTGTAATGATTGCATCTAATAAGATTTGACGTACAAAAGACAAGAGTGTGGCTCCCTGTTACATTCCATATTTAAGGCTTCTTTTTCTATAATTTGTGTGATCAAAAGAAGATAGATTTACAGCAGAGCTTCATCTTCTTCCCTAGGCATGAATCAAACTAGACGTTTTTCAGACTTTATCAGTCTTTTTATAAATGCTTGTTGGTATAGAAAAAGAAAGACTCTGAAAATTATTGTCTCCATTCTATAGTCCCTAGAAGTTTCATTCGTCACTTTTCTTCACATGCCATCCCTAAAATTGTCAACTATTGTAGGTGAACTTTATTAGTATCTGGTTCTTCCCATCTCAAGCAAGCTAATCCCCACATTTTCTTTCTTGCTACTGTGGAAGCTTGGCATAACTGACGCCATCTTGAGGCCTGCATTTAACTAGTGCCCTGTATTTGACCCAGAAGAATGAAAAATTACTCAGTGTGTAAGTCCCAGGAGAAAAGAAGAATGAGGTGTTCCCACAAGAGAAAAATTAACCTGTTCAACAAACAGGATACAGGTGTCAACCAAAAATTAATGTAAGATTCTAGCTAAATTGTTTCCAACAGGATGCCTTTTTGGTTCTCCATTTTAAAAGCTCTGCAACTTTCCAGTTCATGGTCACTTGTTTGGACTCTGAAAGAGGGGGTTGTGTGTATCAGTGGTCCTGAGCTCAGTTAATTAAATTTCAAATTTATCTATTTGGCTGCTGGGATTCCTATATTGTTGTTCACAAACCCACTTCACTACAAAGTTTCTTGCAACTGTTATTTATTTTCTAAGAGGAACTCAATTCAGGTTTTAGGAAAAGTTATGACTTTGATGTTAGTGATAATATAAAAGAGAGTGATGTTAATTCTAGCTCTGCACATCCTGAGGGCAAAGCTAAGTACAATGAGTTTCTGGATGTGAAATAGATAATGGTAACAATATTGATCTTAAATATCTATGTATACAAGATGAATTTTTAATAAATGCTTTATCTTCACTGTGTCATTTACCATCACAGCAATAATATAGCATAAGGGATATGTAGAGGACATTTCATTTACCCAAATAACTTGAGTACTGACCCACTGTCCACACCAGTAAGCATTACTATGTCTTTTATTTCTATCATATGATGAAACACAAAAGAACCTAACAGAGTTTATTACTATACTCAGTAGGCACTTAGAAAACATTTTCTTCCTTCTCTATTATTTTTTGTTTCAGGTATTCTGACATTTATTGTCATCACTAGAATGCTAAAATCTATCTGATGCAATTCTTGTTCTTTTTGTGAGGTTTTCCAGTGAGGTATTTTATACAATGATACATTGTTTGTGACACATTTTATTCAGGAGCTTGAGCATTTTAGTTCACCAATAGAATCTAAGTAAGTATTGATTTCTTTTTCCCTTTCTAAGGAGGAAATCAACTTACAAAGCTGTGTTTATTTTTGGAGGTTAATAATCAGATTAAGTGGTTAATGGAGATGTTTGCTTCTTGTGGTTACTAGGCACAGGTCTAAAGTTCCGGCCATTCAGGAAGGCATCCAATATGAGGTCATGCTATTTCCCCTTTTGAGGGTAAGAATGTGTACACAAGCAATAGAGGTTTAAATAATCTGAGCGTATTTATAGGAGCTACACAGTGCAATTTTGATCTAAGATGTTTCCCAAAGTAATAGCTCAATCTCAAACTGATGATTTAGAAGGGCTTAGATTGGCCTCTTGAAGCCACAAATTTGTGACACTGATAGCTTAATTTCTTTTGTTCTATTCTAAGCTAACCCAGCCATTCATTGTCCAACTGTTCACAGGAAGAGAAATGCAGATGAGAGGATTCAACTCAATCTGAAATGATTTTCAGAGGGCCCCTCTCAATTCAATCAGAATTCCAGACTATCCTTAAAGTAGGGTTTGCTCTTCAGCTATTGACAAGGGAAAGGACTCTCCAAATTCTTATTAGAATACAGTTCAATTTTAATCTTTTGAGACACAATGGACTTTGATTAATTAATAACTTAATGGGCTCTAATCTTTTTATGATTCATCTTGACAATTGATGGACTTCCAACTTTGATTTGACAAGCTTTTCTCATAAATATGCCAATATTCCTGGTTACCCTTTTTGTTTCAGATCACTGTTGATTTATGCATCTCTGTCTCTGTTTCTCATATATTTTCTGAGAATCTAAGAGTCCTCACATGGGATTTCATACATAAAAGTTATTTATATGAATACACACCATAGATATACATATGTGTGTGTGTGTTGTTGTTGTTGTTTAGAATATAAGTATTACTTAATAGTTTTAATAGCACTTTTTGTGGAAAATTCCAAGTATCTATGTGGGAGACAGATTTCCAAGATGACCTAAGTGACACTAATCCTTGTGTAGTCTGTTCTTCTTTTGTGAGAGAAACATGTGAGCACCTCAATGCTCTCCTGCGATGTACCTCCTGTATCTCCTGTGATTCCGTTAGTGTTATGGAATGTATTTTCTAGTCACCACAGTATTTGCATATTAAAATCCTAGCCCCTCATGTGATTGTATTAGTATCACTCTGAAAGATAGTTATACCATGAAGGCAGGCCATGAAATAGTAGGTCATATATTCTTAGATGTTTGATTCACTGGCATCTTCATCTAGGACTTATCTGAACAGTGAGAAGTAAATTTATGTCATTTATAAGCTTACCACTCTATGGCACTTTGACACAGAAGACAACTAAATAAGTTATTGTCTGTGTTAAAAGAGGTTTGAAAATATAATTAGTGCCCCAAATTGATTGACCTAAAGACAGAATTTGTCTGCAATGGCTTGACATAATCATCTAATTTTTTGAAATCTGGGTTTAGGGATCTAAGGTGAAGAAATTTCAAGTGTCAAAACACAAGAATATTTTAAGGTGCTATTGCTGATTTGAAGAGAATATGTCTCACATAATGACACCAGTTGCCTGAATAACTGTTAAGAATGCAGAGTGACCTTCGCTGACAGTCAGCAAGGAATACTGGATCACACACTTCTCTAACTTTATAACATTGAATTTTTCCAACAAGAAACAGTTCAGAATTTGAAATTTTCTTAGTCTTCAGAGAAGCTCTCAACTTATCTAATTTCAGCTTGCTTATACCACAAGCAGGGAAGTCAATCATAGAGTGTTGCTCTTCTGATCTACAAAGTAGTGAGATAATAAAAGGTATTTGTTATGGATTAAAAACTGGTGGTCAACTTAATGCGAGCTGGATTACATCTCCATGCTGCTGAACGTAGATGTTTCACCTGAGGAAATTTGCTAGCATAAATGGAGATGTGGAGAAAAGAAGGAAGAGCATTAAGGCGTTATGGTGTTGAGACATTGAGGTGTTGTGGGTTCCCCTACGTGTTGCTCTTTGAGCCTTGGTTCTCCTGGAGAAGCCTTGGTCTTCACATCAAGCATTGCTTCCTGGCTCTGGAGGGGAAGACGTGTGCCACTTGGTCTCCAGGATGAACTCGACTGTGCATGTCCTCAGAGGAGCTCAGGGCCTCCGTGTGGCGGAGGATGGCTGTGGTGCTTTTCAACACAGGCCTGGTCTTTGTTGTGAGTGTGACTTCTCGGTTCCAGTGTAAAACCCTTGACCTATCAGCACAGCTCCTTCACCCTGCTGGCATAGACTTTCTAGTTTCCACCGCTGACCTTTGGGCCTTTTCAGCACGGATCTGTAAAAGAGACTGTCCTGAGTCCTTCTTGTGGGCTCTAGGCCTCCAGTTGGACTCGTGGGAGGCATTGTCATGAGCTCTGGGTCTTTATCTGGGCTCATGTGGGACATTGCTGTGGGATTCAGGCCCTTGGCTAAATATTCTATGTCTTTAGTGTTGTGGATAGATTTCCTGAATTTTCTTGTGTTAACTCTCGGTGACCATCATAAAAATAATATTATAAACTCCATGTCCTGATTTGAATTGTTCTCTGCACAACCCCTGACTACAACTATATTGTTTTAAGTTGCTAAGTTTGTGGTAAATTGTGACATGATAACAGAAGCCTAATATATCTTTATTCCACTTGTGTTATATTTATAATCCATTTACTTCATTCTCTTCCTACCACTAATGGTTTTGATGTCCTTGTTACATTAAAATTTAGTTATTTAAAATAAAAACTGTTTATTAAAATGATTAATTAGATAGGCAGCATGTTTGTAATATATTTACTTCTTAGGAAAAAGGTTATTTAAGTGTATAAAGACCTTTATACTGCTTTTACATTTTAATAAACAAGTTTATCTCACATCTTTAAACATTTTAAAGAAAATATAATGAGAAGTGCAAAATTAAAATGAAAACTCATAGATAAGTAATATTATAAAATTTGCAAAATCAAATAAAAATCCACAAAATAGTTGAGTTTGTGCTGTGTAACTCTTAATGATGCTAATTTTAAAAATCTGTTAGCCAGATAAATTAATAATTTTTCTTAACATGATATAGAAAAAATTATCTTTAAAGTAATCAGTAATTTCCATGCTCCCAGTCCAGTGGTCACATTTAATTTCATTATTATGACCATCATTAAGCTTACATGATTGTTCAAAATTTCCTCATTTTATTTGGTAAGCTTCTTAAACACCTTATTTCTCTTTGTTTTTCTCCTGTCTCAATCAGTGTGTGAACTGTCTCAGTTTTCTCTCCTTTTTCTCCCAATTTGATTACAGCTGTGACCCATTCTTTAGATCCACACTTCTTTATCTTTACTTAATTCTAAAGATTATGATGTTTTGCCTTTGATTTCACCCAGACTATACTCTGAAATCTACACCATTATAAGCAAACTTTTGGTACCAGAGAAATGGGATCATTGCTATGATATTACCTGACCATGTGATACAAAAAATTTTGGAACTGTTCTCAGTAGGAGAAAGATTTGGATATGTCATCTGGAGATTATGAAAAATGTTGAACATCTCAATATTTTCATTAGAGAAATGACATTAAAACAGTGCTGAGACTCTATCTTATTCCAGGAAGAAAGATTGTCATCATATTATAGTAAAATATACATTCTCATATTTATAAATAAACATATTTCATAAGAGTTACATCTTGCATGGATCCTGTATTCCAAAATCAGGTGACACTTACATACCATGGAGTACCATGCTGACATAAAGAAAGATAAATTTGAGTCATTTTAAGAAAATGGATGCATCTTGAGACCATAATGTCACATGAAATAAATCAGACATTCTAGCTTAAATGTCACATCATTTGCCTTAGATTGGAAGCTCATAGTAAAAATAAAGAGCAAAATGAAAGCTAGACAGTAAGAAATAGGGGGACATATTGTTCTACTATAGCAGGTCAAGAAGTGGAGGAGGGGAGAAAAACTGAGGCATAAGTGACGAGAGAAAGGAATTGGGATGAGTTTTGTACATTACCAACTCCACATTAAAGGAACATAAATATTACATTCTAAAAACATGTTCAAAAAAAGAGGAAAGGGATCAAAAGACAGGTTTTGGTGCAATGGAAAGGAAAGGGGATGAAAAAAGAAAGACATTTATCAATGTATATTGAAAACTTTGAGTAGAATGTCCTTATTTTATAAATCTCTGAATTCTTGAGAAGGAAAATAAAATCAGTGATGTACACTGATTTACATATGTATAAGAATGTTCAGAAGAACACTATACAAAAAGTGAACTTTCATCCTTGAATACTGTAGAAAGGGGAGCATACAGCTGCCTAGAGATAAGTAATTAAGATCCTGGTGAAATTTCTCCATACTCATATATGTGGTGGTGGAATTAGAACCCTAAAATGTCCAGTAGGTCTAGTGGCAATATATATATGCTTCAGGTCTTTTCCTTAAGTATCTCTCAGGGACACTTAGCTAGTATTTAACAGCTGTAGTAGAGCCTTCCTACACTGGGATGATGAAAAGTACAGTGAAAAGGAATTTTTTGAATCTTCTTGGTCCTCTGAGTCCATGTCAGAGTGTGAAACATGCTAAGTGGAGGCCATGGTCACCTAGTGACTCACTACCAATCGATAGAGCCTGTCTAAGGTATTTATAGTAGTCAGTGCATTGGCCAGATTCCCACAACTAGGAGAAAACTACTTGACATTCACAACTTAAAGAAGAAAAGGGTTTTTTTAGTTCATGGCATAGCTGACTGTACTCACCACAAAAATACCATGGGAGCGGTGAAAGGCAGAAGAAAGCGGCTTCACTCATGACATTTGGAAGCAGAGAACAGAGAAAGAGACACAAACAGAGGCCAAGGTAATACCCAATGATCCATTCCACCTAGGGCTCTCTTCCTAATAACCCATTCAATAGTCAACTCATCCATGAAGTAATATATTAACTTGTCAGTGTAGGTAGTGTCCTCACATTCCAAACATCTCTCCTGGAGTCTCTTAGCCCAGTCAAGTTGATAATGAATGTGAATCAGCACATTTTATAGTTTGTGATTTAGGATATGGCATCTGTCTTTGGGTCTCTCTCTCCCTCTCTCTCTCTCTTGCACTATCTCTCCTTCCCTCCTCTCAGAAACTGCAGGAGAGTTTTATACATTGGAAGGTCCTGTGAGGGTTTTTTCATCACATCTCTGAAGAACCCTTGGCCTTCAGTCCAAAATCCCACAAGGAACTGAACCTCACTAACAGTAAAATGAGTCTGGTAACTCAGCTTTTCCAGCAGAGCCATTGAATGAGACCACAGTCCCAGCTGATACACCCACTGCAGCACTGCGAGAGTTTGAGATTAAACCATAGCCACTTTCCTATTCCATACAAACTACTACATTTAATAAGTATGTGTTGCTTTGAGGTGATAAATTGGACGTGACTTGCAAGGTAGAAACAGATTTACATACACCAAAAGAGGACTTTAAAATGTTGAACAGACATTATGGTAGCCGCTGTTGATTTCCTGCTGTCTTTTGCTGAAATCCTGGGTTATTTGCATTGTTTTACTCTGCTCTACTTTGTTCTGTTTTGTTTTGGTTTGCTTTATTTTGTTTTATTCTCTTTAAAATAAAATAATAAAATAAAATAAAATAAAATAAAATATTGAACAGAAACATACTAAAAGAACTATTGGAAAACATGAGGGAAAGTCTGAATAACTTAGGAGTTTAAACAGAAAAACAAAAATCCTAAATAATCAAATACAAATTTTGCAATTGTTTTGGTATATTTACAGACTTCTACTTTTCTATATATTTGAGTCTTACCTGCTTTCTGAGAGCAAATAAATTTTCAAATGTTCTTCCTGTGATTACTAGTATTTTCATTCACCAAATATAAATAAAAAAGACAGTAAAGAAGAATCAATATTTTTGTCTTAAATGAGAAATTAAGCAAAGGAATCCTTCTGATGTTGGCAGACTGGTCTCTGTGTACCAACCTACCTTGCTACCCACACGTGAAATTTCCATTACAATTTTCAACTCATTTTGTTTTAATTATAAGATTAATACATTTGAATTAAGAAAATATTGATATTCAATCTCAATCACATTGAGTTTGAAGGGCATTTTTCTCTTAAATTACATATATTTAAATATATTATAACTGAATAATCAAACATCAAATTACAAGAGCTTTTAAATCACAAAAACTCTATGATTAGGTAATCAGCAATAAAATATTTATTAACTATTATTATTAATTCAATATTATCTGTGGAATCCAAAATAGGAGCATAAGTTTTAATAAGCTGTCCTCTTCAGCTCTTAGGAAGAGAATTAAATCCAAATTACTCAAAATGACACAGAAGCAAAACTAGAAGTTTTGAAGTCTCTTTGCTACATCATCTTCCATCACTCTGGGATCTGATGTAAGTCACTCATTTAAAGCAATGGTTTTGTATTAGTCAAAATTGTGTTTTATTTTGTTTCTTCTTCCAATTAAAGTTTAATCTTACTTGCACATTTGAAAAGATCACTATGAAGTCTATATTTTTTAATAAATGTGCACAAAGAGAACATGATATTCTATCTAAAAACAGAAAAAAGAGAAAATTTATAAAAGCATTAAATGTTTGGGGACACTCTGAGAGTCGTTGCTTGAAATTGATGCTTTAATTGCTGCTGAAGTGTCTGTTGCATTTTCATTCAAAAATCTGACCTATTTTTATGCAATAAATGAGGTAAAATTTTTAACAGACACTAAATAAACAAATAGGACAAACACACTGTCAAAGTTCATTTCTAGCCTATACTCAATTAATTATTACTGCATACTCTGTAAAACAAGGGCAACAGTTTCTCATCAATATATCTTTCATTTGCATTAGATTGATCATGTAAGCACACAATTTTAGTATTAAGGATTTCTTTTTACTGTGAGTGATGTAATGTAAAAATGCTTTGAAGTTTCTCATCAAACTTTATTATTAATCAAATTATATAACATTTTAATGGCAGTTATTGATCATTCATTTCTATTACTGTCTGTAAGAAGCTTGAAACACAAACAATAACCATTTATCATGTGAATTTAGTGAATTATACTGTGTATCTGTTTTTCATTTGATAAAACAATTATATACTTTTAAGTAAATTTTTCTTATAGCAGAAAACCAAGATCTGAGATTTGGGCATTTTACTTCATGCTCAACATGATGATGTAATATATTTTAGTGATATACATATCTAGGTGAACTTGAAGAGATAGGACAAATGTCTACAAATTCTTAATATATATGATTCAAAACTTCTGCCGCAGGAATGTTCTATTGTGATGAAGGAATGTATCTTGAAAAGGTATTGCCAAGGAACAGAAAATTCAAAATTTAAAATCACCCTCATCGCTTCTTTGCATTTAGCTAAGATCAAGTGTGAAATTATCCTCTTCTAATATGAATGAAGCTTCCTAGCCTAAGAAGAAGATATTATTTTGAAATATACTGCAATCACATACTTTACTTTTATTGGTGATTGAGATCATGGGCAAATTCCTAATTTAAACATGAAAATGCCAGTTACAACATAAGCATACTAAATTTTATTTAAACATGATAAAGATAAAAGCAAAGATAATTTTGGAATGATG
The DNA here is from genome assembly GCA_004027295.1 of Dolichotis patagonum. Lineage (NCBI taxonomy): Eukaryota > Metazoa > Chordata > Mammalia > Rodentia > Caviidae > Dolichotis > Dolichotis patagonum. The sequence goes on from PVJX010001354.1 coordinate 94,306, forward strand.
TCAAATAAGTGAAAGTTAGTGTATAGCTTGTATTACTATTTGGTTGGTATAATTGTTAGTATGGAATATCAGACACAATCTTTGGTGTGGTTTCTTAGTTAAGGAACAACAGAAAATCTGAGTAGTAATTAGTGACTGCAAATTGCACAAAGGCTAAGGACACAGTAACAAATCTAAGGTACTGAAATCCAAGCAGTTAATATTCTCAGAGTATACTTACCCTGCCTTCTAACTCAGAAACTCAGAAGGAATTTTTAAGCTTCAGGATACGATTTTCATCCTGCCCAATTGAAGTGATCTGACTATGCCAAAAAAAAAAAAAAAAAGAAAAAAATAGTGTTGTCCCAGACATCATTCTGACTGACATAGAGAGTCAAAGCTACCAGCTTCCCTAATGCTACACGACTACAAAAGTGCATTTTATTTCTCTAACTCATGTAACCATGAATAACATCAGCTACATTACTGATAAACTTTTCACTTTTTGTCACACATTTGAATTATTTTTATTGTAATAATTGCCATGTCAACGTGATTTAAAGAGTTCATCATTTTGAAATGTAATCCCTGGTAGTTCAAAGGCATACTCTAAGAATACTAAAGCAAAATATAGGTATACAGGACTTTTGTTTTTCTAAAAGATTAATAATTATTCCATACTTATATGTTAAGTTTTCATGTGATAAACAAGTAATATCAATATAAGGCATAAAATACTCACAAAATAAATTCTGGTACTTAATTTAATAGAAATATTTATTTTATTTACCTCTTCTTTGGGAGCAAAACTATTCTGGTGAAGGTGGAGAAGAACTAGAAAAGTAACAGTGGGTACCACACTGTTTTTTCCACACTGTTATATCTTGGTTTTTTGGGATCAGATCTTTAGTTGTTATACGTTGGAGGTATACTTTGCCTCTTCTTCTCCAATTTAAACATAATTAAATATTGCATTTAACAATTTAGTATAATTTTACATGAAGTGTCTAAGAAACAAGGTATTGGACAGTAAAAGGAGCAAAAGCAAAATGCACAACTATAGATCATATCTGTGATAATTTCTGTATACTTCTGATTCATCCATTTATTAGGAGTCTAAATTAGAATATTGAAATACTTAAAGAGCTAGGGACGCTTATACACACCTCTGACGGTTGAAGAAAGGATATCAAAAACAAAAACCGAATTTGGGCAATTTAGCAACTTAGAAATTCACTGTCTCAAAATAAAAATAAAGAAAATAAATAAAAATCTTTCTGGGTGAGCTTTCTATAGTAAAAGGTAAGGGAGAGACAGACAGACAGACAGACAGACAGAGGCATAAACAGAGACAGAGACAGAGACAGGGTACAGAAGGGGGCCACATTCTTTTATAATGGAAATATCCACACAATAATGGCAACAATGCTTTGGTAAGGGCAGATCTCACAACTCAATCTCCTCTCAAGTCACAGTGGCACTCAAATTTCAACATGAGTATGAAAAACTAAAACCATTCCAGTCATAGTGAGTACCAAACAGCTGAACTGAAATAGGTTAAAACTAAAAGTACTAGGAGTATTACGAAGCTATGTCTCTTGGTGTATGGATGGACATGCTGCATAGCTCTTCAGTGGGGGCTTTTTAAATTTGTTCTACCAAACTCACAAAAAGGTATTAGTTTAACCATGTTCAGATGATGATATTCTTATTCTGAAGTATTCTTAAGTAGTTTCACTATGAGATTTTTCAGTTGGGATGTTGTACTCATCTTAAAATAATTTGTCTCATGCTAACTTGGAAACATCACCTCTTGAAACTCTTCTACTGGAATAGTTGCTCACAGTCCTGGATGGTGTCCTTTCCATGGAATATGACAGTGAGCAATCTTTGTGTCCTCCAAAGAGCAAGCCTTCATAATGCAGGATATTAAAGATGTCTTGGAAGAATGTCGATAATAATTCAGTAAATTTTATGTCAAGATAGATTATTCTGCATGTTTTACCATCTGAATTTACACTTATTAAGTTGTGAGGCCATAAATTTTATACCTAAATGCACAGCCTGGCTGGTCCCTAAGTTGTATCTGAAAATGTCATAAATTATTTCCTTGGTTCTCTATTTATTAATTTTTCCTTTGCTGTGGTTTAGATTTGACTTCAGTATCATTCAAGAGCGTTAGTAGGTATAGGTAAATGGATGCAATTTGAAACCATAATATTGAATGAAATAAGTCAGACATGCAAGGTTTAATACAGCATTTCTCTCACATAAATTATATAAATGTAATGAGAGAGAGTGCAAAATAGAAAGTATATAAATATAAATAGCAAGTAGGGAGCCTTATTTAAATGAATGGGGCAATAAGAGGTGGGGGAGGGAGAAGGAAGGGGAAAAGAAAAGAACTGGGGGAGAAAAGAACTGAAGGGAAATATGATGAAAATAGAGCTTTTGTAAAAGGCAAAGGAACGAAGAGTTGGGAGGAGCAGGAAAGGAAAGGAGTCAAGAGGGAAAAAAAAGAAGAATCAAAACATATCATATACCTACATATTTTTCTCTTTTCTTATTTAAAATAGTTTTGGGGGGATTGGACAGATTTTGATTTTTATATTTTGTTTTTGCCATCCTGTCTCTTTCCTCACCAATCTTTTGGTACTCTTTGAGATTTACAGGTGAATGAATACTGTCTCTAGTCTTTCCGTTTTGCCTTGAAATTCTTTCTCTCTTGTCTTGTTCTCCAGATTCCAAAAATCAGAGTGATCATCCTTAGTTCTTCAGCCTTGCTTCTAGTGTATATCTCTTCAGCTATCAGTCTTTTTTATTCTATGTCCCTCTTAAATTCCTCTTCCACACAGGATAAAATCACCCTTCCAAGGTGATTTGCACCGCATGCAAATTCCTGACCTATGTTGGTGATTGTTTATAGATCTATGGATCTTGCTCTTATTGTTAGAGATTCCAAATTAGCAGTCACCATAGATGCTAAGTTTCTACACTATTCTTGATTATATTGTTATTACTTGTCAAGATGCCATACTTTCTGTGATCATTTGTTTACTCTTGTATGATAACACTGTGATAATCTAGAATCACAATCATTCTTGTAGCCCAAATACCAAAGGACGTGGTGCTGAGCCAAATAGATAGCAGCACACCTACTTTTAAAAAATGGAAAGATAAGATCCCAGGACATATACAAACAGCAACAGCTATCTACACTTATAGAATATCTTGGAGACATAGACATTGCCTAGGGAAGCTTTGATACCCATGATAAAACTACCTAACAAGAAAAATACTAACAACACAGAAAACAAACAAAATTTTAAAAACAAACAAAAAAACCCCCACCAAGACTCAGAATCAAAATGCAATCCCAAATATCAAACCCACCAAGGATAAATCCAAGGAAAAATGAGATAGATGCTATCCACCTGAATTCACTGGCATGACAGCAGAACAGATTAAAGACTATATATAGTTTACCTGCAAAATCTATAATTTTGGATGACTTCCAGTCTTTTTATGGTCCACAAAATATTATAAAAGTCCTGTGCTAGAGCTGACTCTACCTACCACTTGTAAGTTTGGAACCCATATGTTTATACCGAAACAACTCTCCTCAGAAAGCTTTGAAAATAACAGACTTCATAAAATCAAACTTAGCTCCCTTAAAATGATTGATCAGGGCTGATAAATGTCCCTGATCCTCAAATACTTCATTCCAGGTAAGGCCCACTTGCATATCAGTTTAACATGGTACACAATTACATTCTGGTAAATAGATACACATATATTTAATGGATTTGTACGTACATAAATTAATTTCAATTCTTATAAAAAAAGGAAACAATATGATATTTTAAATTGTGTTGTGGGAGAAGGCTTGGAAGGTAGAAACTTAGATATCCTAATAGCATTTAAAAAATTTATTTCATTTTACAAAAGTAAAATCTAGTAAAATATTATGAGAAATAGGTATATTATGAAGAAAGTAATTATTTCTACAGAAATAACATTAAAACATTAAAATATTTCAAATGAATATCACAATAACAATTATCTCATCAGTCTATCATTCTTATACAATTCATACATAGGCTGTTGGATCTCCAGTTTGCAGTCTCATGCAAATGTGTGGCTAGTTATGTAAGGAAAATTTTAAGTCAGGATTTCCAGAATTTTCTCTATACAACCATAGACTTTGTAGGTCCACTATTATAGAGAAAAATTTTCAGGATTGAATTTTATAGGCTCATAAAAGCAAATAACAGAGGCTGTTAAAAATTCAGAACTTAAGAATATGTTTAAATTTTTAGCAAAGACAAAGAAGGCCAGTCTGATGTATTGACTATTATTATGCCTGGGAAAACAGACAGACTAAAAGCAATGAAACTAGTCTTATTTTCTTGCTTAGAATAATCATTCTTTGAGATTATTTTGAATTAAGAGCACAAATGTACATGGAAAATTGTGGTTCAATGGACAGCTATGCATTATCTAAAACATTTTAATCCTGCTTATTTGATTTTCATCTTTCATAGACTGTGGGACATTTTAAAATTCCTAGGCAGTAGATAAATTATACAAATGCAAGTTCTTGTGTACAGCCAAGAAATAAATTCAGTGTGTTAGAGATGCAGTTGATTCCCTGACCAGTATGAGGAAGATAACAGCTTTATCTTTATTTACACATTTTTTTCAATATCACTGATATATAAATGCACTATATTCAGATTTGCTTTTAGGAACCAGATGTAAAAATTTACAAGTTCTCTTATTAATGATAACACCATTAACATGTTATATTTTATATCAATAAGAATCATAATTTTTTTAAAAAAAATTTACATTCCATATATAAATATCTCTTCTGATTTTATGCTACTGTAGTTTTAAAATAAATCTTCTTTTATTACCTTCTCATTTTTCCAAAATTGTTTTGAAGATTTCAGTTTCCTTGATTATCCACTGTTTTATGCCAGGTATGTTTGTGGGAGAATTATGATGTGGATGGAATATAATCAAGAAGATAATAAAAGTGATCAGTAATGTATACTGTTTCTCTGATTTTTTTTTCACTATCTTGAGTATTGTCTCCACGGTCAGATGTAAATTTTGTGACTTGGATAAAGATTTTAAATAATGAAAACAAAGAGCTTGATTTTTTGTTTGGTTTCTCTGAATTTTGCAAATGAATGACTTGAATTCACCAGAGCAAACACTTAATGTTAGAATCCTATATCTATCATCCAAGGTGGGCTGTGATAAGGAGTCACATCCAAAGGTCAAGGGTCTCTTCTCCCCTAAGTCTTTTCCGGTTGCAGCCCACCCTGGTCCCTCTTTTAGGATGGATTTCCTCACTGTCTGTGATTTTTCTTATCAGAGTTTCCATATTTCTGACATCTCTAACTTCACTGCAACTTTGGCTCCACCCTTAAACTTCAAGCATCACCCTCTCAGGGGTTCTTGGCAGGGATTGTGACCCTTGTACAGATCTCTGGCTTCTTACCAGGGTGCATTCTGATATCTGGATAGGAGATTTCAGGACCGCATAACTACTGCATTTTGCATATTTTAAAACCATGTGAATGATACTGGAATCTGCCAATGGCTCTACTTTGCCTGGTCCTATTGGACTGTGCCTGTAGCTGTCTTTGCATTCCCTGATGTCTAAACTCAAGGAAATACTTCTCCAACAAGTCCTGAAGGAGCAGGGCATGCTGCGGCTTTCTTTACAAGGCAAAATCTATCAAAAATCTTCACAGTTTTACAACATTGAGCTCTCAAAGGCTGGCATTTGACTATTTCTGGAGATATCCCAAAATATTTTTCCTATTGTTCTATAGAGTATATTTGGCTTCTTTTCAATGGTGTTGTTGTTGTTGTTGTTGTCATTGTCATTGCTGTTGTGGTTCAGTAATACCCTCTTTGGCCCTGATTTTATGTTTTATAGGAACTTTCTTTCTGGCCACTTGAAAATATTTCAAATTGTTGAGTTCTGCACTTTGCACCTGAATCTCACCTTATCTCCTGCTAAAAACAACCCCAAGTACCACACAATAACCTGAATATGGGCCTGCCTTGAACTTTCTTTCACCAACACAGTCGGTCACCTTTAAATTCAGTCACAAGTGAAACCTTAGGATGAGGCAAAATGTACTGATTTCTTTGCCACAATGAAACCTGTGCAAGCTTCAGTAGATTTTCCAATAGCATCTTCTTTTTCAGATGGAACCTACTGAGCCTGACTTTTACATCTGCATTGTTAACAGCATTCAGTTCTGAATTTTGACCAGAATCAACCAACAAGTACTGCTTAGAAGCTTGCAAGGCTTCTCTAGCCCACATCTCCAAGCCTTTACAAGTTCCTCCTGCAAACCTGTTTCATAAGCTTCTGAAGCACATGCTCAGATACAATCACAACTACCCACTCTCAGTTATCTGTGTTAATCATTGAAACAAAATACTCAAAACCTACAATGTAAAGGACAAGGGGTTTAATTTTTCTTGGGGTGAGGAGGTAGGTACTTAGCGGTCTTCAAGGCAGAAGTGCCATGGTACAAGCACATGGTAGGGGAAATATGTTCACTATATGGCAACCAGGAAGGAAACCAGAGGGGTGGAACCAGGGAGACAGAAATATACGCATCCAGGGCAAAACTGTGTTATCTCAGTTCTACTCATATGTAATCTCCTAAAAACCTACTCAACCATGAACTTACATCTATGAATTAATCTATGGATGAGAATAAAATCTTCATGTTCTAATCACTTTCCAAAATCCTACCTTGAAATACACGAGACTTCTGGAAGACATTTCATATCAAAACTATAACTTCCCATGTGTTTTTGTGGGATAACCAACAGTCGTAGTTAATTTTCTCATTATTGAGATGAAATGCCCAACATTTTAAGTTAAAAGAGTTTATTTGGGCTTGTGGTTAGTAGAGGTTTAAGTCTATAATTGGCTGACTCTAAAACAGAGTTGCATGGCAGAGGGGCACTGCAGAGGAGAAACACTGAATCCTAGCATCATGCACTTAATCCTAACATTGTACAATATAGATCCAGACCCCTCTGAAAATTCACATCTGCCACCACGTGAAGCCTTATTGGCCTGGGGCATCTAGACACAAACTATATTTTCTATTAAGAAAATGTTAGTGGTGAATAATCTGCACCGTCAGCCTCACTTGATTGGGAACAGCGATGAATAGTGAAGCATATTTTGTTTAATGTGTTTGTGAGGATATTTCCACATGAGTGTAGCATGTAGGCCAGCAAAATGAGTGGGAAAGGAATACTTTAATTATTTCGGTGCCATCCAGCAGCCTTCACAGCCCGGAAGGAAGACAAGTCTGAAGAAAGAGGAAGTCTGCCTGAATGCACAAACTTGATTATGCTTGAGCAGGTGCAGCATTTGTTGTTCCCATTTGTAATGGATTCTAACTGCAGCTTCTTCATCCTGTCATGGCACATGCACACCAGTGACTGGTCTCAACTGGCATTGCACCCTTGATCCCTCTTGGTCTAAAGATTCCAGCAAGACTATCTAGCTTCTGATCTGATAAAGCAATTTAATAAATTGACTTGTATAATTATATTATGAATTAATGTCTATGCTTAGCTAGTTCTATGTATATAACCTATTCATTCTGTTCATCCAGAGAATTATAACCAATAGAATACTAAATAATAATAATTATAATAAATCCCCTTTGATAAATATATGTAAATATGTAAAATTCACACTCTACTTCTTTTTATCTCAAGTCTGTTCTAGAGACTTTTAAACTATATAATGTTAAATAATAAAGATGGTTTTGTGTCTTTATGACTTAAGGAATTACTACTAATATTAATGTATTATTAACAAGCATACTGTTTTCTGATTATGTAAATACTTTCAAAATAATTTTAAACAATGGTATCAGTTCTACTACATTGCTAATGATTTTCCATCAAAAGTATTTGATACTATTAAATATGTTTTTGATATTTATTGAACTAACATGACTTTTACTATTTTCATAAGTATTAATAAATTATATTGACTTGAAGATTTAATTTCTCTGATGGATTATTATGATTTGTAATTAGACCTATGCATGCTTTGAGAACCAGTGTGAGGGTACTATTTGGTTGTTTGCATTTGTGTTTATACTCTATGTCTACTTTGGGAAAATTAAATGAGAAAATTCAAAATGTTTTTTGCTAGATATGTTTTTAAGTAATATTCTTTCAAATTTCAGTAGATTTTAATCTGCTATTTTTATTTACTTTTGAACTCAATGTAAACATGCACACTTTACAAGAAGACAAATTAATTTATTTTAATTTTGATTTTGACTAAGATATATATACAGTAATGCATTAATATATTTCCATGTGAATTCTCTACATTTTTATATTTTTTCAATTCTCATTTTTGCATTTACCTTAATTTGTATTGATTTAATAAATGATTTGTCAAATTTGTTTTCTTGAAAATTGTATTTTCATTTACCAATTTTATTTTTATTTTCAAATTTATGTAAGTAATTTATTAATTGTATATAATTTTAAGTATATACCTATGCATTTTAGATTTATTTATTACTAGAAGTTTTGCAATTGATTTTAGCAATTTTCTAGTAAATTCTGTAGTGATTTCCTTTGTTAACCATTTTCTAAAATACTTTCTTTTGTGTCACTTTGAAGCATCTTCCCATGACTTTTTTTCTAGAATGTTTACAGCTAATTTGTCGAAATTCATCCAAAATTAGTAGCTTTTTCTAGTGCCGAGATCCAAAACAAAGTCTCGTCAATGAGAGACAAACCCTAACTCTGAGCTACCCGGCTACCTCATACTCTTCTCTGACCGCTTTTGTCTACTTGATCTGATAAATTCAAGAGTAAGCCCAAAGTTTTAATACTACTCTACTGCTTCTGTCATGTTCTTCCCATGTGTGGGAAGAACAGCTAATTATTTTCATAATTACCTTTCACTATTCATTGTGTGAAAAGTGAAACTCATGAAAACATTTCTAGTTCATAGTTCCTTTGCTTTCATTTTTAAGCAATTGATAAACCAAAAACTATGATTTGTTACATAGTCACTGATTGCATTTGTCAAATTTATGCTTAGAATGTTGATTAACTTATTTTCTTCTAAGATGGTTTTTATAATAAAGTCTGTGTGTCCTTCACTCTTAATTTTAGCAATGATGAAAAGCTGATAAAAGACAAGTCCAACAACTCTAGGTCTGCCTTTGTCCCTGATGTTTAGTGGTACTGTGACTCATTGTGCTAATAGTGTATAAATACTGCCAGCAGCACTACATGCTTTAATTGGACAGTATGATGTGTCCAATTATAAAGTTTCTTTTACAAAGGGGACTTTGCTGGAATAGAAATTTGTACTTTTTATTTTTAAAACTATTTTTTGTAAATTCTTTATGTATTTGATTTGATAGTTTCTTTGAAGTATTACATAATCAGATAAAGACAAAAATAAACAGTTGGGTAGAGAGATCATGAGGAGATGTTTTCCTTGAAATTATGATATCTATATTCATATTAATGTTAATCTCCAATCCCAGGTAGTTACTTAGCTCTAACTAAAGACTCACCGGACTCCATAGCAATGTGAAGGCTGGAAACTAAACATCATGCTTGTTTCTTCTGCATCATGGAACAAGTATTATTCAAATGTTTCCAAAATTAAGGTTGAATACATGTCTTTTTTTTCCCTGAGAATTCCTATTTTGGGGACTAGACTAACATCACCACTGGGAATTATCATAAATCACTAAAAGTTTATCACATTTAGAATTCAATAAACAACAAAATTTCAGCAAACTGTAGTTGAGTTCACATTCTACTTTATATGCAGCATCAAAATTTTGATTCATTTCTTAACACCTAATATGCGATTGAAAACCAGCAAAAGGCAAGGATAGAAAGCGGAAAATAATCAGTTTGTATCTAAAAGTAAGTATTTCTACCGTATGGGAAACCATCCTATTTCTTTCTTAAGGGAATTGAATACACTGTAACATAATGTAATCTTTAAAAGTAAAATGGCACAGAAGCATCCCTGAATCCAGTGTACAAATTCTGACACTGACAAATTGTCCAGGAGTTGATGGAATATCAGTGGGACTCACAGACTTTTCAATTCCACTGACAATGATTTAGATCCCTTAAAAATCAAAGAGCTCAAATCATTTCAATACTAGCACTTGTGAGAGGTTTTTAAAGCCCTTTTTAAAAAGAAGTCTGAGAGCACCATATTATATTGTGTTATAAAAACTCCAAGATTAGGGACTAATAAAATTCCAGGCTTATAAAAATCACTATTCTGCAACAGAACAAAAATGTTGATTTATTCAGGAAAACCACAATCATATCTATTATTGCGCCAAAGAAAAAGCAGCCATCAGGCAAGAATTTCTTCAAACGTCTGTAATAATACCTAAAGTTTTACTAGTAAATATTACTTTTATTTCTTCTGTTCTTCTCTCTGTCCCTTTAAAGAGACTATTCTTTCCTTCAGTGTCTGGTCCCTGTCTTTTTCTCTAGCACCTTTCCTAACATTGTATAATACATTATGTTACTTTGCTTTTACTGTCTATCCATTTCACAAAGAATTGAATTTGTTTGATTGTCCTCCATATTTTCTCCTTCCTTCAAACAACAGCATTTCTCTCAAGATTTTCTTCTAATTCTGATTATCCTATTTTATCATCCATATAGTTTTCTTCACACAATTTCTAATATCAAAGAATATGTTAGGGTATTATTAATTTGCAAGCTATATCTTTTGAATGTGGAATCTAAAGAACCTACAAAAATCTAGGGGTATTCATAAGTCTAGAAGTGCATGGAAAATTAAAATAAATTACTAATAGTCTTATATCACATCTGGATGAACTATAGCATAAAATTATACTGGAATGCAACATAGCATTAAATCATAAGCAAATTAAAATTAAAATAGAAAAAGTTTGTTTTAGCAATAAAATAACACTATTTGGTGCATGAAGTCAATTTTTCTTGAGAGACTAGGACTTTGGTTGTGGAAAATAGAAAAGAGATATTTCAAGAGAAAGTAAAAAGTTATTAAAATATCAGTTCTTCAAAATTTACTTTACATTTAAAAATATATATATATATATTCAATATTCCTACAAAACTGTACTTCAACTTATGAAAAATTTAAAGGTTATCCTAAAGATAAAAATACTCATGAATACTCAGAAAAATAAATACCTATGATTATAACAGGAATCATAGACAAATAACTTTTGGAAAAGAGCTTTGCTTCATATTAAATTATGGACTTACAATTTATAACTAATGTGATCACGACAGACAGAAAAACTGAGTAACCAAGACAGAATTGTAAAACTAGAAATAAATCTAAGTAAGCAACAAAAAGCCTTTTCTGAAAAAGAATCATATACAGTGGATTCCTGAGTGAATTGTGAAAAAAATTGCTAGATACAGTCAGAAAAATGCTTATAAATACAGTTTTTATAGTTTAAATCCTAAATATGCTACGTCTCCCAAAATTATGTAATTTAACTTAATAAAATACTGTATTAATAAAACATTAGACAGCGCAGGGCATTTTGGTGGCGTCTTAGGGGGCTTATCTTAGGGTTTTAAGAAGCACAAAATCAAGGGTCCTCAGGATAGCTACATGAGGCAGAGCAACCAGGAATGCTGGTCATTGGCTGGAGACAGGTTCCAGGGGTGGCAGGCAAAATCAGCAGCAAGAATGGAATGATGCTCTAGGACTGACTGCTTGCAAACCACACACACACACACACACTGCAGAAGATGCATGTGGTTTACATGGGATTGCAGGGGAGACCAAAAACAATGATTAAGTAGGTTCTAAGTAAAAATCAGTGAAGGATTGAGGCTATCAACTCTGAATCACCACTTTACAAGGGTATACGGTACCCGAAAAATAATGCCCACATTGATTCTTAGAGAGTCAGTTACTTTTTTGGTTTTAATATTCAAACAGTTATACTCATGGAATGTCTCACCATCTTCTCTTTGATATGTGCTTTCTGCCCATCAGTCACCTCAGAATCTACCTGTCAAAATCCATCATCATTCCTTACAAAATAGCTGTGTCTTGTGATATTTCCCGGCCAGAGACAATATCACCATAATCCTCTAAAATGCCAAGTCAAAAATATTTTTATACACAATAAGTGCAACTTTTCTATTTAGGTATGTTTTACTTTAAAGTATTATTTATATATTCACCAATGAGAATTTTACCAACATAATAAAATTCAAGAATAAAATGTTCAAAATACTTTTGACTGATCGTAGGAGTAATTTTTTTCTGACTATCCTTAAAGATGCTTATGACACTGTCAGTTATATCCTACCAAGTAGATTTCAAACTGTCCGTGGATATTTATAAAGATACTAAGATATTTTCTAGGTAAATTTACCTGATAATTATAAAATTGTGCTATCTTATCTATTTTCTTTTGAAGAATTCTCTCTAATAGATATAATTGCATTTTACCTATTTAAACCATAGCTTTAAGTTTAGTCTTACATAAAAAGAATAATGTGTATTTTGAAGAATGTTTTACAGGTGTGTTGTATTTCCTTCAGCACAAGGGTAATTCAATTTCAAAATTGAAATTCTTATACATGTCAAACATGCAGTTTGAAACCTATCTTACCATATATATGTGAGACAATTTATTCAGTGTAATCTGTCTAGAACAGGTTTAAAATTTTTATATTTAAGTTTATAAGTTTTTCTTTATTAAAACTATATATTTATTATGTGAGATGACAAAAGAAAACAGAAGAAAACACTTCAAAGACCCATTCATAGTTACACTGAAATATAATCAAGAAAAAATGATAATTGTTTAAATATCCATGTTGAAATATTTGTGTAGAATATTGGCACCAATTTTGACTCAAGAATAAGAATAGGTGATAAGCATGTACAAATGTAATTAAACAATATTGCGAATGAATCACAAGCATAATTAAACTGTATATTTGCATTACTGCCATTTTTATAAAGTAAATTTGGTAAATTTGAATTCTAATATAGATATTTTTGCAAAATAAGTGAGTAACATGAAAATTTTGTTATTGAAAAATAGTTATTTGGATATTTTTCAAAGATTGACATTGTAGAAAGAAATAATTTGTCAAAATCAGTAATAATTTATGTGATATTTCAGATAAAATTAGCCAGGAATAAAAAAAAGCAGAATTAAATACATAATTAAGAGCAAATGAGATTTGGGAACACAAAAAAGAACTTAGTTACTTATGCATCTCAGGCAGTCTAGGCCTTTTTACTTTTTCTCTCATGTGGTATAATGAAGCAGGTTAAGTTGGTGTTTGGAGGCATAGAATAAAGAGTCTCTGAGTCAGACACTCTTTGGTTTTCACTTTACTGTGAATCTCCCAGTCTCCTTATTCTAAATGAAACAATCCTGTTAGTAGCTAATGCTCTTGCCTTTGCAAGTGCTATTTTCTCTTCCCCACCTCACAGAACCCCAGATCATGTAACTTATTATTTGAGTAGGCATTATCTTCGCTTTCTTCAGATTTCAACAAAATATTTGCTTTTAAACCCTCCTTAAAAATCTCCAGGACTTTTGAAGTGTATAAAATCAGATTTCACACACTGTTGCCTTGTGCTAGCTTTTTGTAAACATCTCCTGACTTTGCTCCTTCATTCTCTGATGATTTTAATACTCCACTCGGTATCCTTAGCCTTCTTTACATCCTTCTTGTTCAATAGAGACAACCAGAGATGCCAAACTGTGATTGCATGCTGCCTTTGACATAATTTTGTTTTTCCACTTTACTGACTTACACAAAACATTATGATCTAACTTCTGTGATAACTAATATGTGATCTGCTTCCTAGTTTTAAAGAAATGTTCCTACTCTCTGATAGTAACCTCTTATAATTTTGTTTTAATGGGCTGCTCTGCTTGACCAATTAAAATATTTTAAATATATATTAAATATATATTAAAATATATTTCTCTTTGTTTTCCTCTTCTTTAATTTTTTAGCACTATTTTATAATGTGTACCATACAGTTTCTTACATATATTGTCTTGATTTCTAAAGATATTTAATAGATTTTATTCTATTATACATGGTATTTTTATGTTAATCTCTTTATTTTGTTATTGTTAGTATTGTTAGTATATATGAATGCAATTGACTTAGTATATATTGACTTTCCTGCTTTATTAATCTCAGTGTTTTATCTCTGCTAGTGCTTTAAGTAGGCTTCCTCTTCTTCTTCTTCTTCTTCTTCTTCTTCTTCTTCTTCTTCTTCTTCTTCTTCTTCTTCTTCTTCTTCTTCTTCTTCTTCTTCTTCCTCTGTACCAGGGGTGGAACTCATGACCTTGTACTTGCCAGTCAGATGCTTATGCCACTGAGCTAAATCCTCAGCACTATATACTTCTTCAATTTTTTTTTCAACCAGAAATCAAACTCAGGGCCTTGTGCTTGCCAAGCAAGGGTTTTTGGCACTGAGCTATAGCCCCAGTGCTTTATGTAGATTGTATAAAATTTTCTGGACTGAAAATAGTGTGTGGATATAAAAACATTTTACTTTCTCCTATAAAAATTGAAAAGTTATTTTATTTTCTTATCTTATTGCCTCGGCTAAAACACTCCATCCAGTATTGTATAGCAGCACAGAGAAAGGACTCCTGTGTCTTTTTGCTGTATAAGAAATTAAGTATGGATTCTTTGATAGCTAAACTGTGATCCCAGTCATATGCTTTTCACAAGAGCACTTTATCTTGCATAGAATGTTTTCTTGAGTTTCTAGTTCTATGACAACTGTAGTTTCTTGTTCATACTATCTGGAATGGATGCTTGATTTTTGTTTTTTACCAAGGGTTATTTGTGAGTCTATGGAGAATATATTATATGTACTAAATCAAACTGACTGGTTTTCAAACACAAAAATAATAGAAAAGGAAGTATTTTTTAATTATTTCAAATATCTGTATGCTGCATAATTAAAGTTTAATTATTACGTGGAGACTAGATAAATGTCTACAGACAAATAGATGAATAATGGAGAAACAAAACATGATACACAAAATGAAACTTTACTCAACATTACAATATAAATATCATGGCTTTTTCTAATCATGGATGAATGTGGAAGACAAAGTGCAAAGCAAAATAAGTTAGTCATGGAAGGTAAAGTGTTGTATGATCTCAGTTATGTGAGGAATTCAACACAGACTAACTTGCGGTAGAAAAGATCAACTGGGGGCTCCTTGATACATGTGAAAAAGAAAATAAGGAAATCTTTGTCAACATGCACAGATAAATTCTAATCATAAGAGAACTTACAAAAAAAATAAAGGAAGGGAAGAAACTTTTCAAGATCATTGATATGATTATGGTACTGATGGTGGTGATGTTTCACATACATATACTGATCTCCAGTGACTTTAACCTCAGTTAATTGATTTTCAATAAGTAAGTTTTAAGAAGGAAGATTTCTTAGATGGGATCAAAGAAATGTTTGATCCAAGCTTGTACCACTACTGATGCAAAGCTTTCATTAGTATTCTACATACTGCCTTATGAATTGTGATATTTGCATTTTTCCAATGTGGCAGGAATTTCTAGTTTTTGAGAGCACTAAACCCTATTTCCTCTCAATATTTGTTTGGTTGCTTTTACCTCAGCCTTGGATGACTTCCTCATATGTATTCATCTTTCATTATGCCACTGAATACCTCACAGATAATTCCTAGAGCTCATCAAAGTTTGTTTTAATTTTCTTTATATTAGCCTGCTCTGTAAACTTCTACTCTATCTGTATTTCTATGTTCATGCTGTGAACTTTTACAGTCCTCTGGGTGTTTTGTTAGGAATTCACACAAGTCAATAAAAATGGATTCAATCAGTAATAAAAATTTTTCCATCAAAAGAAAGCCAAGGACCAGATGACTTAACTGCCGAACTCTACTTAATATTTAAGGAAGAAATAATTATTCTGTAATTATTCTAAAAAAATCAAAGAAGAACAAATTATTTTAATGGGGCACATCAAATAAAACTGCAGCCCAATATCCTTGATACATACATGCAAAATACTTCAACAACATACTAGCAAACCAAGTGCAACTCTACATTGAAAACAATATTCATTATCATCAGGACAGATTCATATTATGGATTCAAATCATTTCAACAATATGCAAATAACAGATATGATATACATATACTAGATGGATACATGAAAATTACAATTTTATATGTTTGAAAAATTAAAATAAATTAAAAATTTAAATATTTAGTAAAACAGAATATTAAAAAGAAAATTGACTAAAATATATTTAACAAAACTTAAAATGGAATGTAACATAAATTATACAGAAAGTTCCAAAATTAAGTTTTTTAGAAAAAGAAATAAAATGTGTGAAAAATAATCAAGATATGTAATTGCTTCCAGATAGGTGTTAGAAAGAAAATGTAGAAAAATTATATATAAAATGTATCAGTATAGGTAAAGAAGATATTCCTCAGTCAGCTTATCAGCACTATTCATAAATTTAGAAGTAGATATAAAAATAAAATAAGAAAAGCAATGAGGCATAGCAAAGTGAAAAAGACATGACAGTTGACAAAGCGGTAACAAATCAGCCCTACATGAAAGGAACCATGTCAGGGAACAACAAAAGCACAAACATATCACTTGAATATAACCTACATATATTTTTCTAATTAGTGCCTATTAGTGCATGCTTGTATTTATTCCTCTATAACAATGCCTACAGATTTAATGTTCATGTTAATTCTCCTAAATATGGTTCCTCGTGTGGAAATTTTAATCTAACTTTTCTCCTCTTCACATGTCAATGGATAAAGAATCGTAACTCATTGCAATGCTCACACAAGTTTCAAGGCTCTTCTATATCTAAAAAGGGACTAAGTGTTTGAGATAGCTCATCTTCAAGAGAACCCCATCAATAATTCCCTTCCACACACCCCTGCATAATACAATAGCTTTTAATAAACTCTCTAGTGCATACTGTGTTCTGTGTTTTGAACTAAAACACTGAAAGGGGAATAGTGTGGAAAAGAAAAATAGTTCTCTTGGTAAATGATTTAAGTAAAGAATTATTGAATCACTTTTCTTTCCAGGATGGAAACAAGTTTTGTTTCCACTGTTTCACATTTTTATCACTATAAGCAAGACTTGTCTCGTATTTGGAAGAGTTTATCCTATACTGACAAATATCCATTGAAATTTTATGGGAAAGCAGAGGAGAAAATACAGTAATTTTACAGAGCAAACAAATGAAATGAAAATCAATTATATTCCTTCAGTAGATATTTGATCCCTGAGAGTATCATTCACACCAATCGGTCCTGCTAAAAACCAATAGTCCTCATAAATCTTTCTTCCCTAAAGATATAGTCCACTGCCCTTACAACACTTTACAGAGGTGTTAAATTACTTCGCATTTCTTTGTCCTTAATGATGAGGATAATTCACAGAAGACATTGGACAGGTGGACTTTTTGTCTTTTAGATAAAATCAGAATAACTTGTTTTTCCTCTTTTGTCTTCTTGCCTATGTTTAGTACAGCATTAACATTTTACTCTTTATAGATTCATATCTGAATGACAATAAATACAATAAAGTATTGGGAAATATTGTTTGTGATTAGTTTTAGGAGGATGAAGAAAAAAATCAAAGAATGAAAACAAATACATAAAAGAGAGATAAAGTGACTAGGGACTAGAACATTCAGAGATATGAACAGGAAAAGAAATGAGACAAAATAATGAAAAAATTTAACAAGAGATGGAAGCATAGAAAATATACACAATATGATGAGAATTTAGGCTGAAAATTTTGCTACCTGATGGAATCAACAACTATTGTGAAGATAACAGGATATACTGTGGTAGCTATTGTTGTTTTCCTAGTATCCTGCTTTGAAGTTCTGTACCAAATTTGCTTCTTTGTTTTAATTGGCTTTGTTCTGTTTTGTTTTGTTGGATTTTATTATCTCTAAAAAAAAGAAGAAGACATTTGGTAAGTGGCAACATCATCAGAATTTAATACACAACTATAAAAAATCAGGGCCCAAATATCACTGTAGTGTAATTTTGTACATTTTAATACAATTTTTGCTTTATTCTTTATTATATCACTTTACTCAGGGACAACAGAACTGGACTTGACATAATTAGTGAGTAGATTTGCTCCTCAAAAACTGTTCTGTAGCAAAATGGATGAAAATCCATAAAACCCACTATGCACACAGAGAAATAATTCTCCTCTATATAACCAACTTTCACCACTATCAGCACTTTTGTATAAATATCATGCTGACTTGCTTGGAAAATTCATAAGTAGTTTTTAGAGGAAAACAGTAACAAAGTATTTTTGAACTCTTATAGTTATCTAAAATGACACAAAGAGATGTTACTAAGCTTTATGTCAAACTTACAAAATTTTTCACATGAATTTTGTAAGAATTCATGAATTGACTATATTTTACTTGATGCTTAAATTTATGTGTATTGTTTTTCTACTCAAAGAGTGTTTCCTGCTTAATCTACTTGATTCTTAATACTTAAGTGTCAAATAGCAATAAGGCAATTAATTAAAATTTGTGGGATGGGCTTAAATGTTATGGGTCTTTTGATTCTCATTAACTGTCAGACACGGGTAAGAGAATTTAGCACTGTTGTGGAAAATTGTTGCTAAGATATTAAAAAAATATAATCACATGCTGAGTCAAACTTTGCTTTTCAATAATTAAATCATAATTTAATTCTGGTTAATAAATTAATGAATTTATGTTTATAAAAATAAAAGTAAAATATTTGTTATTATGTACAACTTTTCTCTGACTTGTAAACAGGGAATAGAAAAGATGTATGCTCAGCAGGCAGCAGAGATTGTACTATATTATATTAATTATATTAGTAATTTCAAGATTGTATTACTTTTGATGTTCTTCCAGTGCAATTATAATTCTCAAAGTGATGATTAAAATTTGTGATAAAGCAGTGAAACTTATGTTTATCTCAGTGAATGAACTAATTTTGTGCAACAATAAGAAAACAATAAGAATTACTATTCAATAATGGGTAAAAGATATTATCAGTCATCTCACCAAAGAAAATGTACACAGGGAAATATACACATAAAAAAGTTGTTTGTGTTAGCTTTGTATCACTAGGATAAAATACCTGAGGTAAATTATAAAAACAAAGATCTGCTTTAGCTCATGATTAGAGTCTTGGTTCTTGGTCCCATCTGATTGTGGTGTGGCAGTACATCATGAAAACACATGTGGAGAAAAATTAGTCATCTCATCATGGCCAATAGGCAAGCAAAGGAAGAGCTGGGGTGCTAATATTTCCTTCAAGGGCATAATTTCCTTATAGTGGGGTTCTATCTCCTAAAGTTTTCACTACTTCCAGGATATTCACACAGGGATGATTCAAGATTCATCACCTGAAACTTTACAGAACATCCCAAATCCAAACTATAGCAACCTTAAAACCATTGTCATTATAGGATTGTGAGCTAAAGCTACACTGAGATATCACAATGTATGCATGTCACAGAATAGCCACTGTCCACATACTGGTGCTACCAAATGCTGCGCATAATGTGGGGTAACAGGAATTCCCCTTTACTGCTTTGTCCACATGATATCAGCAAACACATATTTATATCAGCTTTATTAAAAATTACCATGAAATTTGTAAACTACCAGGACATTCTTCAAAGGGTAATATATAAACAGATGTCAATATACTCAGAGAATCAACCATGATTTAGAATAAACAGAAATGAGCTATTGAGCCATAATAAGATATGAAGTGACATTAGCTTCATATTGCTAAGTGAAAGAATCCAATCTGAAAAAAGATAACAAGTTGTATGATTCCAGCTACCTAACATTTTGGAAAAGGTAAAACTAGTGAAACAGTAAAGAAGTGAGTTTTGTTGTTGTTGAAAGGGAATAAAGGAGAGATGAATAGGTAGTACACAAGGGATTGTTAAGCTAGTGAGCTTTTCTGACTTACACCCTAAAGGTGGGTATATGCCATTATACAATTGGAAAAGGTCATTTATTATATAACACAAAGAACGAACAATACATAGTATGAAATTTAGTTTATAATAGCCTATCAGTGCTCTCTTATTTTTATTAGTGCATCATACAATTGCCAAATGAGAATAGTAGAAGAAATTACAGAGTTATAGAAAGGAAGGATATGGGAACTCTGGTGCTACACTCATATTCTTTGTAAGCTTAAAACCGTTGTAAAAGATAAAGCATCTTAATTGAAAAAAAAAGGTGCAACAAGCTGTTTTCTGGTCTTTAGAATTAAAATTTGTTATTACACCAAGTGTATGAATTGCTGTTCTTATTATAATACAAAACTATGCGTCAATGATCCAGGTTGGTTTCATAGATCTTCTGTATAAGTCCCCACAAACGCTAAATCAAAAATATAAAAGAAAAAGAGTGGACGATAAATAGAGTCTGGTCAATTCTCAGTATTCCATTAGCAAAAAAGCATTTTACAGAGGATTTTCCTCTGTCCAGTAGTTGGCAGTACTATGATGCATACCAAAATGATTTTTCCCTTAATATGACTAAAAAGTTTTTACCATGAAGCCAGATCTTCCGTGTTCTGATTTTCAGTTACTAAAAAAGTTGAAATGAATAAATGACATGTTGGACAAAAGCAAAATCCCTATTTCATTGATTTATATGTAAGAAGCACAGCTGATTCTTTGGTCCACGTTATATAGGTTATATTAGTGGTTTAGTTCAGAATGTGGGGCTCATCTAGCATTTTGTGTGAATATCTGGGTGCATGTAAATGTACTGGGGACTCAAGAGTTGTTTCTATGATAAGGGGCCCTTTCTTGATTAATATAAATAACAGAATTAAACACAGACTTAGAAATACAGTCATAGAGCTGATTGAGAAAAGAGGGAAGAAACTCAGGTTATTCTATAATATGCAACATGTATATCGCAGATTACATGTATGATTGAAGTTTCTATCATATTTTATTATGTGCTATAATATGAATATATAATATTACATATAGGACAATCGGACTCTATGTATCATAGATACTATATAAATAAAACAGTAATTTTTAATATATATTATTATTTTATATTGTAAGTGATACCTCAGTTCATTAACTGAATTCTTTCCACAGTTCTGGTCACGAACCAAATTGGACAAGAACAAAATCACATTTTCCCATAAGAACAACATCGAATCTACTCACTGAGTTTGATTCAGTTCTTGTCTAATTCTGTTTCCAGTAAAACCTGAAAGGGGTAATGCATGAGTATCATCACATATTTCACAATTGTTCCTTTTTATTTTTAACATTTAGAGCATGATACTTTATTCAGCTATTCTGCCTTATAGGATAGATTCTGTGATTCATTTGATTTCACAGACGCCATTACTTGTGACTAAAAAAGCACATTGTGTAGTGGCCCCCCCCAAACTGAGTCATTATTCTGTGTGACTAAATCTCCTTTACTTTCTTTACTTTCATTACATCTTTCTTTACGTCATCCAGAAAGCAGCTACTCCATGTATTGCTCTTCTGAAATTTGCTTATCTCAAATAAACTCTGAGGTACTTACAATTGATATTATAAATTCATGAAGCTATAAGTACATTTTAATACATTATTTTATTAACTTTAATTGATAGAATATAATAATTTCTAACCATTGTTTTTCTTCTGGTAAGATGCAAAAATCCTGCTAATTTTTAATTTTATTTAAAGTTAAAAAATGATCAGACAGTCTCTGTGCAACATATGACTCTTTATCTTAAGTTGTTTGTGATTTAGTCTTGGTAATTTCTAGGTTTTAAGTAAAATTAAAGTTACCTATTTGGCTTCTAAAATATGTTTAGAATTAAGTTTAAATATTAAATAGTTGGGGAAATATAGATATAAAGTTTTATAAATTTATGTATACAATTATATATGCAGTGAGGAATCTATATGCCTATTCAAATCCTTGCTGTAAAAATTCATGAATTTTTAACAAAAGTATTTAGTGTTTAAATTGTAAGTACCAGTAAAATACTATTAATCACTTTAACATTGTTTGTAGTGAAATATTACTCATCTTAATTCATGAAAGTGGAAAGTTTTCAACAGTCTCTAGTTGTCTGCTGATTAAGCAACCATCAACATTCCATTAAAGTCATTCCTAAAGAGATCCATGTTCCAAAATACACAAGACCATACTTACACATTCTTTGTAATTTTAACAGAAATTCATTAAAAATGCAAAATTTTATCTATCTAGAGTGGAAAGATTCATTTTTAGAGATACATAAATATTTTTTTCTAGGAAAAAAGCATTCCCATTAGATAAAGAAAAGTTCATTAGGACTTTTTCTACTTTATAAATATTAATGTATGAAAAAAACAACAAAAAATTGTTTCTTGAATATATCAGTAGAGAAATAATGGGAAAAAATCAAGGGAGAATGTAATCTCCTTTCTAAATATTATTTACAAATACAGTAAAATGAATATAATTGAAAAATGTGAGATTTCAGCAATTTAATTCAACATATAATTTTGCTTGTGTGAACAGAGCTTGAATAAAATGTTACCAGGCAATTTTTTTTTAATTCTCAAATATCATGACAGACTTTTAATGAATTTCTAGAAATGTTACTCAGCGTATGTTTAAGGAGTTCACATAATGTGAAACTTATTTTGTGTAAAGAATTCATGTAAATTGAAATTCATTCATTTTGGTATTTCATATCTCTAATCCAAGATTTTTTTATTCTATTACTCACTGATTAACTTTATTGAGATTTTTCATCAGATGTAAAAAAACAACTCACTAATTTTTTCATCTTCACTTGTTTTTGTTTTATTTTGTTTTGTTTTGTTTTAACCAGAAAAAGAACCAGTTGAAATCTTATTCTTCAACTTCTTGGCCTTTAGAAGTCTGAAAAAAATCAGTTTATGACTTTTATAATTTACCCAATCTCAGGTATGTTCTTACTGTGAAAAAACTTTGCTAAGAAATGTATCACAAAGAGCAATGATTGATAGATCTCCCATTTAAAAACAAAAACAACAACAAAAAAATCTACAATTATGTAAAAATATTGGCAAGATATTTATTTATGCTACCAGGCACAAACAGCACAATCCAAACACATTAAACACAAACAGCATAATCCAGGAGTCCTCCTTCTTCTCCACTTTATGAAATATTAATTATTTAAGAGGGAAATTATACCAAGTACTTATTAGTCTGTGAATTTTTCTACTAAAATACTTGCACAGCAGACATTCTGGAAAATTTCTATAAACAGTACTTAATCTGATTAATTTCTGCTTCATTTACATGTTGAGTTGTATTTACATTGAGGTGGAAATATTTTGAAGCTTAAATAATATGTTAAGTCTATACAACTTAGGAAAATTTTAACAGGAAAGAAAAATAACATGTTGAAGAATGTAGAAAGACACAATATTGTGAGATCATTTTTAAATGCTAGAATATTATAACAGGAAACACATCATTTTACAGTGGGGTGATTGTCTTGATACTCAGAATATGCCAACAATCCTATCACACAAGGAGTGCTGACATATTCTCCATTGGTGATGAAATGTTTGTAAAACTGTTAACATTGTGTGATTAAGTGAGCTAGTGCACACTGCCCGTGGCTGAACTCTAATTTCTGATAACCTATTGAAGAGGGCAAAAGCTCCTAGCCTGCACCCTCTGGAGGAGCCTTAACCAACAAGAAAAGGGTCTGGGCATTACACTGTACACTTGTGTGGAAGGAACCAAAAACACGACGAAAGGGAAAAATAAGAAACAACTCCCAGCCCCCAACCCTGAGAACATTGATCCAGGAGAGGTAAATACAAAAGAGACTGAGGGCAGCAAAAATGCAACATCAAACACAGCATTAGCGGACATAAAGAGATAGCTGGCTTCAGGACCTTGTAAGCAGGACCAAAACTGAAATATTAATTCAAATTAAACAAGAGATAAGTAGATTAATAAAAGAAGGGTTGGGTACCTCTCAAGAAGACACAGACAGAAGAATGGAGGAACAAAAATGGAGAGAAAAATTTAATGAGGAATTCAGAAAAAACCTAGAATTCATGAAGCAGATTCAAAGAGAGTATCAGGAAACTAAAGACTCCATAGAAAGCTGGCAAAACTGCTTGAAAGAAACCAAAGACAGACTATCAAAAATTGAACACAGGCTTGCAATGTGGGGTCATGAAAGGGAAGATCTCTAAAAAATAACAAGGGAGCAGGCAGCAAATATACAAAGACTGGAAGATGACAAGAGGATCTATAACTTAAGAATAAAGTATGTGAATGAAGAAGCAGGAATCAAACCAGAGGAATTACAAAGGCTATTCACAGAAATTATTAAGAAAAATTTCACAAGCATAGAAAAAAGAAATGATATGCAGAGGTATGAAGCATACCGAACTCCAGCCACCTACAACCCAAACAGAGCTACACCCAGACACATAATAATCAAGATCCCAGAATTTCAATATAAGAACAGAATATTAAAAGCCATCAGAGAAAAGAAACAGATCACCTATAAAGGAAAATCCATCAAAATCATGGCAGACTTCTCCACACAGACCATCAGGTCAAGAAGACCTTGGAGTAAAGTAATTCAAGTGCTGAAGGAGAACAGTCTCCAGCCCAGATTGGTGTATCCTGCAAAACTCTCTCTAGAAATTAGTGGAGAAACAAGATGCTTCCATGACAAAGAGGAACTAGGAGAATTTGTGACCACCAGTCCAACCCTACAAAAAATACTGAAGGACATTCTATGGAGAGAGAACAAGAATATGAGCATTTCAGGAACAGTGGCAGAGAGGCCTCAGGGAATGAGGCAGACAGTGGAGTGGAAGAGAAAAATAGACTATCAATGGCAGAAAAATAGAATAGCAGAAAAGAGGCAGAGAAGATTGGCTATAATCTCTAGCCTAGAGGGCCTCAAAATACTAACAGAGAGAAACACAGGCAGCGTAGATCAGGGGATAGGGTCCTTGAGCTGCTCTATATAGGGAGGCAGTGGGACCCAAACAAGCAGTGCACCCCATGGGAGTGAAAGGGGAGGAATTGTCTAAAAAAGGGAGGTAGAGGATATTGTTAATGAGGTAACAAGATTTAAAACTTACATGATTCTCACCACTCTGCTTGGATGGATTTCGTGCTGCTCCAGTTTGTCTACTTACACTAGACTTGAGGACATGGTCAGCTATCCCAAAAATAAGAGGACATATTATGGTAATCATCCCTAATTTTCCTATCAACTTAATCTGAAGCCCTTTATAACTTACACTGTCCTATTATGACTGATCTTATTTGAATCTGGTTTGTTAGATTGCTACTTTGTATTGACTGATTTTATTTAAATCTGTCTAAGTGTATAGGCAACTACACTGAAGATGACAAGATTCACTAAGATACCTACTCTGGTTTGATTATTACTTGCTTGTGAAGTCTTATAATATCTCCAATGCTTCGTTTTTATTAATGTTTTCATATACTGCTGAGACACCATGGTAACCATTGTAGATCACCTTGTATTGTGGTTTTATGTGACTTTTCTGCCTCATGTTTTTCTAGGAATTGTTTTGTTTTATCTTGCTTTGTTTTGTTTTTCCTGCTAATACAGAAATGATAGATATACATGTAGAGACTCATGCATGTGTAGAGCTTATAAACAGTTTACGAGAACCAACTATATAACACATGTTGAAATGAACAACTACTTTGAAGAAAAAGAGACACTACAATATCCAGTGCTGATTCCATAATGTCATGATGTGAAGTCCAGCAAAACTATCACTTTTTGTTCAAAGTGATCTTAGCTTGCTTTGCCTTGTTTAAGTTCAACACACATGAAGGTATGGACAGCTGTATTGAGGAGAATGAGAGACACTATGACAGCCATTCTTGGCTTCCCTAACTTCTGGTCTTGAAGACCTGAAGTGCCCTCCTTGTCCTGCTCAGATCAATTCCATACTATGTTGTTTCATGTGAATTCGCTGTATGTGACAATATGGACAACTATTTGGAAGAAAACAAGAGTCAATACGATAGTGAATATCTCCGATTGTCTAGTTTTGAAATTTATGTCCCTTTCATTGCTTTCTTGTGATCCACTTTGTTCTGTTTTGTTGTGTTTAATTTTACCCTTTTGATATAATTGCATGTATATTTGAGTGTGTAAGATGGATGACCATATTGCTGTTTTTGTCAGATTGTGGAGCAGAACTGTTAACAGTCTTACTGTTTGAATGTCTACTTTACATGTTTTAACTTTGTAAATTGAACAACTATTTCCAAGAAGTTAGCGTGTAATTTGTCAAGCAATACTGTCTTAGGTTTTTTTGTTGTTGTTCTTTTCCTTTTTTCCTTGGAATACTGTATTGTTGCTACCCTTTATTCTGTTTTGTTTTGTTTTTTTCTCTTTAAATAAAATTATTTAAAAAAAACAAAAAAAAGTTTGATTCAGGTCAACTATGAACTGCCTGATGTGATATGAAAATATCCCTGGTTTGAGACAAGGAATATAACAGTTTTAGGTTTTTCTTGCTTTTATTACCAATATATTTATCAATACACACCTTAGAACCATTTTGCTTATTTTCCTTCTTTTAAAAATGTACTGGTTTCTAAACAAAATTATAAATACCTTAAAAGTAATTCCATTTGAATACAGAATCCACAGGTAATAAGTATTTACCAGTTTATATAGACATCAATGCATCATTCTTTAAATGTAGATACTTATAATGATGTAAATAAATGTATCTGAGTGACATATCGATGTGAATTAAAATTACATAATAGGATGAAAAATCCTGTATTAATTTTCCTATTACTGAACATATTATAAGATACTCAGAAATTTAAAAAAGAGAAATTTAATTGAGTTATGACAGGGCCTTCAGAGATTTTGCTGACTTTAAGATAGGAATGTCGTGGTGAAAGGATATGGTGGAACAAGACTAGTTCATGGGAGTTGGGAAGCAGGAAAGAGAACTGGAGAGGAAAAATTCAGGCAGCAGATATAAACTCCATGAGTCTCACCTGCACGCTCTCTCTTAAATACCCAGAATGTTCACCAGGAAATACTCTGGGTTGATTGCAAGTCCACCAAATTGACACTTTATCCTAATTGCCACAAATCTTAAACAATTCTGAATTTTTTTTAACAGTTCTGGTATTGCAGAAAAGTATCTATAATTTAATGATTACTATATTATTCCATAATCATTATTGAACATAGTTTTTACAATATATTCACTATTTTGGCACTATTATAAAGACCATATATAATATCTATAATTATTATGATATAAAATTATATATGAAAATAAATGTATTTTGTGTATAATTGCATACAGTATAAAAATAGTTCTCACTAAGCCACTAGGTTGTTATTCTGCAGTTTCATTTTAGATATATTTCAAAAGATTTTAATGAAACATTTTTTATAAATCACAAGTGATAAGGTAGTAACAATAGGTATTGCACTGTGCATCACTAACTTCTGATTACCTAGTCAAAATACAAAATAAATTGAAAACATTCTTACAAAGATGAAACAGACAATAACACAATTCTCAGCTTTTCAGTGATCTAAGATAACCTAGTAATAAATAAAACCAAACAGGCAAGCTCATTCTGAAAATGCTCCAATCGTGGAATGCCTATTGACTGCTCTGAAGGAACCTCTCCAATGTGTCTGAGTGGCAAAAGGGCATGGATAGAAAAAGGATTTCCTGCTGAATAAGTGATGACGATATGAGCAATAATGTCCTTTGGTGCCCAATAGACTCTTCTTTCCCTTTCTACATACTCTATTAGGTAGGCAAATTATATGACTCAGTCTCATGAGTCAAATTCCTTAGATATGACCCATCACATAGTAGGTCATCATTATATTTATTGGCATTTTGGTATTTTTCTACTCAGAAGTTATGCAAAGTTATGATTCTCTGTACCATTCTTTACATTTGAAATCTATCCCACAGCAAAATCATTGAAAAATTCTTAATTTCTCTTATTATCTTCACAGGTAACAAAAAGATTTTCCTTTCCTCAAGGTGGACAACATATCACCTAATGAAATATATTTTGTTCAACTCTAGTGTCTCAGTAAGTTATTCAGTTTCTACAGCAAATGTTTTTAATTACAGAGACATTTGTCTGTCCATTCTAATAGATCAGCAGAAAGCTCAAGGGAGAGTATGTATTATTACAAATGTCCAATAGTTTCATCATAATAATCCCTCGTCCACTGAAGTCTATATTGTTTGTTGCTATAGCATAGCATCCTTGTATAATCTAATTTATACCTTGGTATTGAAATATGAGAACAGGTATAATTATTTTATTTTATTAATAATAATAGTAACATTCACAGAAAGTTTATTTTTACTTAGATATTAAATGTCAAAATGTATCTTTTATAAAGCAATATATTCACATATTTATATATCTCAATAATGCATGTACATTGCCTTTCTCAAAGTTTTGAGAAAGTAACTCCTATCTTTTATAGGCCTTCCCTGATAACATGCAATTCAGACTTCTAGTCCTGTTAGAATTAAGAGGAAATGCTACTGAATGTTCAACTTGCAGCTCTGTAACATGTATGGTCCATAGAAAGATTTTTTTTAAAAAACAAATGGTTGAAAAACATATTTCATGTTATACAAACTGTTGTTGAAATTTTAGTTTTAAGCTTCATTCACTTACTTAGGAACACAAATCTTGTCCTCATTGACTCTATTATTAACTTTTTAGGTAATAAGAAAAACAAATGAGCAGACAATAAGTTTATTTAAGTAAAATCATTATTATTATGGGAATGTAAATTTCAAATTCTAGTAAAACCATCTGAAAATATAGAAGGAAGGAATGAAAAAGTGCATCGCAAACAAGAGAACTAGTATTTAACTAATAATTTCCAGCCACTCAGTGAATTTCATATCTCATTTCACCCTTAAGGTAGTAACATGAACTGGTCCAACATTATTTTATAGATAAAGGGACTGAGGTGCTTGAGACTATCAAGACATGTTCAAAGCTATTTTGTAAAGGTAATGCATTCAAGATTCTAATTTAGGTAGTAAATGATCCATGAAGAGTATGTAGAGAAATGGTTTATACAGTCAATAATTCCTAAAAATCTTCTAGCAGTTTTCATTGAATTTCTTCTGTAAGTTACAGCAGTCCTTTGTCCTCTGTACCTTAACCCTTAGATATCAAATTAAGTTCAAAGTGTCCAGCTTTGAGCTACAGAAACTCTTTCTGATGTCAAGATAATACAATTAGAGTCAGCATGTCTTTCGATGTGTTCTTGTCTGGATGTGGATTTACAATTTTATGAAATAAGATGAAGAAAATGATAAGTTATATTAAACTGCTCCAAGTGACTGATAACCATAACAAATATTAGGCACGATTAGCTGGCTAATGGAAACAGTGTTCACTTACCACATTTCAACTAAAAATTTAATCCTTTAGTGGATTCTGTAATAAACAGATAAGAAACATGTAAGTTAATAATGGAGTACACATATAATTAATAATACCACTCAGTGACACAAAGCACAGCACAAGAACGTATCACTTATTTCTTCTTTTGAAATGTTATGACAACAAAATCCATCTAAATAAATTTAAATTCTAGTTCTTCAAAGCAACAGAATTATTCTCATTTTTTACTTCATTTTAAAATTCTATTATTACTGTACTTTAAGTTGAATTATGCATTTAAATATTGGATGTAGGTATTTCACATCTATTCACAGTAAAATACACTGTAGAATTACCAACAAGAATTCATAGAGTGTTTATTTTCATCTAACATTACAATGTAGAGAAAACTGGTCATTTTCATTGTTATAGAAATATCTGGGTTTTTTTCCCAGATATATCTGGGAAACTAGTCATTTTCATTGTTACAGAAATATCTGGGGTTTTTTTCCCAGCTATATCTCATTTATTTAGAGAGTATTTCATTTGAGTAAAAGAAAAAATAAAGAGGTTTGAGCAAAGCCTGGTAAATATGTTATTGAACACTTCTTTTATGGAAGTGAGAAAATATTAAATCTAATTGCAAAGGAGAAAAATAGAAATGATCTGAGGATCAACACAGAAAAGAAACAAAATAGATGAGTTAACCTGGACTATACTGAAAATCAGAATCTAATTTGAGAAATATATAAATACAAAAATTACCTATGGAGTCATCTTTGATAACTGAGGTTAACATCATACTGCCTTATTATCCTCCTGCCCTTCTGCCAGTCTCTCACAGTGATTGTAGTCTGATAAATCGGACAGAAAAACCTAGTAATCTGTAATATTATTTTATTATTTTGCCCACAAAGAAGTCACTAATCACATCTAGGAAATGATTGTTATATTATATCTGCATTTCCTAGATTCATTATCATCCACAAAACAATGTATCAAAGGTTTATTGGACCTTGGTGTTGAATGTGGTTTGAGAAATATTTGGGGATGACATATAAAACACGTTGAACTCAACTTACAAAAAATGTTTCCTGGAAACTTCGCTCCTTTCTATATCCACATAACCTTATTGTGCTAAGGTCCTAAAAATATATTTCTTCATTAAATTTTGTGCTTGTGAATTAAATAAACATCTTATCAGAGCATTTTATATAGTTGAAGTCCCAGAATTTAAGGACATGTACTAAAATGTAAATCACTAACAGGATTCAGAGACTTAGCAGGAAGTATGTGAATTGAATTAAAGTGTGTATAGTCCTAGAGTTTCTTCTTACAACTAATGGATGTTAATTGTGCATGTTAACAGGAATCAGTGTGATATTTGCATACATGCATACAATATGCATATGTTGTATCCAACAAGGCATCTTCCACCTCTATTCCCACTCTGGCCACCATAGTTGTTATTGTTTTCTTTTTAATTTTTGTTAAATTTTTTATTGCTATGTATTTTGGGTATAAAATGATTACACTTCTCCTGGGTAGTTGCAATATGTACATAACACTTTTTAATTCTTTTTTCATACCAGTTTTCTTTCGAGTCCATGCACAGGATTTATCCTGATGTCAGCAGTGGGCATACAAAAGAGCAGTGGATGCTTTGGAATATGAAGATGTGGAGCCCTCACAGCTGAAACAAGGACAAGGAAATTTAGCAACAATGTTTCAGCAAGACTTCATGGTACATTTTGTAAGGGGTTGCAAACTGGACCCAAGAACATTCTTTAACACCACTGCTATCAAAGGATTAGTTCCCATGCAAGTCTTTGCCTTCAGAATTTCTCTGAAGGCATTTCATGTAATCAAAAGTGCATGTATTATTTCAAAGTATTTATTTACATGAAAATTCATTTTATCAAATTAATTTACATTGCTGAATATTGCAAAACCAAAACAGACAAACAAAAATTGCCAGAGGCAGTTAAGTGTTGATAATTTAAAGGTATAAAGGGAAAACCAAAAGCTACATGTAATGATACAAGCAATGTATGGAAACTTTTATGTTTAAATTCTATAAAATATAGTACTTGAATAATGAAGGAAACACATCTAACTATTTGTAAATATCATGATAAGATGTAGCTCTGGGTACAATATAGTACATTTCAGGGACCCATGGAATGTACAGGTTATCTGTCAAAAACAAAACAAACTTATAGGAGAACAAAAGGATAAAAGAACAGGTTTCTCACTATGTGGATGAATTCATCATTATACATTTTAATTTCTTGTGCACTATTCAAAGGAAATTGTATGTCCATAAAAAGAGTAAAAACTGTCAAGTTGCCTATTCCTGTTTTACTCTGAAAAATCAATTCTTAGTTTTTAACATTGTAAAACTGAATTGTGCTACTAATCATTTTATCTACAGTTGAGTGCTTAGTATATTTTGAGGAAAAACTTGACTTTAGCAAACTCAGTAGTTCCAGGATTAATTCTCTCTTTGTTGATTCCTGAAAGTGTAATATTGAAGGCAGGGTCACTGTAACTCGTCCATCTTAAATGAGTATAATACAGAGAATATTTATATATAACATTATATTTGATGTATTAAGTAAACAACAAACATATATATTTGATGTATTAAGTAAACAATAAGCATGAAGTCAAATAACATCCAAATATTTTGCAAAAATGCTAGTACACAGTAAATATTCAAAAACTTGGACATTTGTATTAATTTTTTCATTATAGTGACTTCATTATAGTAACACTCCTTTCACTTAAAATAGCATGTCTTCAGTCAAAACAACTGTAACATAAATCACTCACAATTATACCTTCTTTAGAGTTCTACTCTATGACTGAAGGTTAAGCTATTGAAATATCATTAGTTGTTTTATATTGTTATTGTAAGTATAATCATCACTGTTGTGATAAAACTGCATAGCAAAATATTTATATGCTTAGAAAAGTATTTACCTCATGTAGTATTTCAAATTGGATGACAGTGAACCTTTTGCTAAATAGTTCCAAATTTTCCTGTGCAAATTTTATACCTACACTTTCTCTACTGACAATTACATATACCTGATTCCTTGATTCATCATTACCATTTCTTTAAAGTATCCAAATCTGCTGGGTTAAAAAATATACAATATTTTTATGTTTTTACCTTTATATATTAGTTCAGTTAAACATTTTCTCATATTGGATGTTGTTGGTCATTTGCCAGTTTTCCTTTATGTGCAAGAAGTAGGAATTTATAGGCACTAGAGTTTATCAAACCCCATCTACCACTTCAATACATATTTATTAGATCAATCTTCCAGCAGGGAACCAATTTCCAGTTCAACAATTGCCCCCCCTCCAGAATACTTCTCCTGTCTGCACTACTATTAAATATCTTATTCTTGACAATTGTCATTACTGATAATACGAACAAACCTGTCATGGTAACACTGATATTCCATAGAATCATAGCCCCTAGAGACACACATACCTATTTCTCACTTTATTTGAGTTTCTGCTTTCTACAACTGGGTTGCGTCTCATGGCAGATGCCCTCTTTTTCCATCTTTCTTCAGCCCTGTACTGTACCATCCATCTACTTTGTTCTACCTTTTCATTGTTAAGAAAATAATGTCTAGAATTAATCACCAGCTAACTTTTGTGTGTGATGTTTGGTGTACAGTTACTTTTTAACATAATAATCTATTTTTCAATAATCATTTATTAAATAAAATTTCTTTCCCAATAGAATTACATTAATAATTTTGTATAAAAACAAGCTCAAGTATGAGATGGCTGTGGATGCATTTTCAGAATATCTGACTTCTATAGTGATGCATTTCTTTTGCTTCCAACAGTATCAGTTTTTTCATTAGTATAGCTGAGTAGTTGTAATACTTTATTAAATGTTAAAACTAGGGAATGTAAATTTTCAAATTTTCTTATCTGAGTTTGTACCAGATATTCAAAGTTGTTTGTGTTTCCACATGAATTCTAGGATCAAGTCGCCATAAACATAGAAAAAATTCCCTAGGGAGAAATTTTATAGAAATGTAGATAGGTACTCGATATATTTTGGTCTATTCAAATTTTGTATCAACATTTTAACAGTTTTGGGGTGCAGGCCTTTTTATGTCTCTGACTTCAAATATTTAATGTGCTTTGTATTCAACAAGCATAAAAATTTATTTTTAGGTTGTCATTCTGCTTGTTATTGCCTTATAGAAATACATTGCATCTCATAGATTTTCTGAAATCACTTCTTCGTAGTGTTTAGATTGCTTTAGATATTTCAGATATACAATCATGCCTTATAGAAATAAGGATAATTTATTTCTCCCTTGTATATAACTGTTCTTTGATAGTCTTTTCTTCCCTTATTGCATTCTCCAAAAGTACTTGAATAATATATAGTGAAGATGAGAGTGACTACACTTTAATTTTTTTAACCTTGAAAGAAATTTTTCCTCATTTCACCTTTAGCAAAATGGGTGCTTTAGCTTTATCTGGAGATGCATTGTTGACCAAAGAAATCACATTTTGGTCCAATTTTTATGGAATTGTTATGCATAAATGTTTTATTTTGTTACCTTTTTTCTGCTTGTATCAATTTTATGATGTTTTTCTTCTTCTAATGAAATGTATTGATTAATTTTCTAACTCTAAATGAAACTTGAGGGGATGTGGTAAAATCTACCTGGTCTCAATGAATTTCATTTTTATACATTGTTATATATAATACTGTTAGATATAATTTGTTAAATACACTACATTTTTTTTCTTTTCTTCAGGTTATAATGAAATACAATATTATTTTCATGGTTTTACCTCATTGGCTCTGGGTACATGAGTCTCATAAAACAAACTGGGAATGAAATCTCTAAATGTAGTCTCAGAAAAAAATTTTCTAAATTAGTTAAATGATTGTATAAATTCCCCCATAAGTGTCTGGTATAGTTTCCCTTTCAAAAGGATGTAATACTGGCTTAGTGTTTTGGTACAATTTTTAATTTAAGATTTATTTTAAAAGACAGATTATTCAAGCTTTCTATTTCTATGATTTTACCCATTTTTCTAATCAGATAACCATGAAATTATTCATAATATTTTATTCTAATATTTTAGGGTCTATAACAATATATATTTAAAATTTCTTGATACTGATGTTTCTATTTTTTGTTTTAATAAGAACTTATCATTTGTATTAATATTTGCAATGATCCAAGTATTTGCTCTACTTTTGTTTTCTATTTTGTATGTCTGTTCATAAAGAAATTATTTCCTCTTAACTACTTCTTTTGCATTCATTTGTTTTGTTTTTGGCATGTTGTTAAGGTTGAAGTTTTCATCATAAACTTTCACATATATTCTTTGCTACATGTACTGGTTTTGCTTGCAGTAAAAAAATCACGGTTACTTTTCCAATTATGGATCAGTTTTAATTTTTTTAAATCTTTTTTTCTCTGTTCTATCTTTAAAATTTGTTTATGGTTCCATATAATCTAGCCTACTAAACGTTCTATGAGCTCTTAAACGTATTGATTCTGTCATTGATTTCATTATGTTTTTCAAAACACATTTGAACTATTTGACAGTGATTTTAAATTATTTTATTATTTTGCTAGGTTTTATATAAACTTTCTGATAATTGATGGGCAGTGGTGTCATTATTTTCTATGGATTTTTGACATGTATATATTATCAACACTTGGTTTTGAAAATATTTGTAATTAGTAGATCACTATCTGATTTGGATGCATCTCCATCTCTTTAAAATTCTATATTTATTATCTAATAATATATTTTAGCATATGTATAGGTTATTAAAATCTATTAAAGTTATTTATGTAGTTTGGCTGCTTCTTTTAGTGTTTTTGCATGAATTCTTCAATGTTTTATTTTACCTTTCCTGCGTTCTCAGTTACTCGAATATAATTATTTCCTACCATATGTGTTTTTTTTGTAAACTTCATATTATTCTTTGTTATGCCACTTCATAAACACTATAATACTCATTCAAGAGAAATTTATGCTCATACAATTTCTACTCTTTTGTCTACTGTGATCACAAACTTTTACATTATCTTACATATTTTGCATACTTTCATGTATTTTCTTTACACTATAATTTTATTTAGTCTTAGTGGATTTTAAGTAAACTTTAATGTCATTTTCTGTATTTGCAGACACTTTCTCAAATTGTTTAACTTTCGAGTGATTTTTTCTCTCTCTACATTCATGTATAAGCCTTTATTTTTTATTTTTATCTTTATTTTTATTTTTTATTTTTATCTTTATTTTTATTTTTTATTTTTGGAACCAGGAATTGGACCGACAACTTTGAGATTACCAGGAAGGCACTGTGCAAGTGAGCCATATCCCTGGCCCTACCTTATTTTAGTTTAGTAAAAACTTTTTTGACTATTGAATATATTTTATGTTGCTTCATATGTCTGTAATGCTTTGCTAATTTGTTTCTTTGCTTGTCCTTTATTCTTTTGCTTGAGATGTCACCATACTTTATTCTACAGTTTATAGTATAGTATTCAAATTAGATCACAGGCCCATTAAGATATGAATGGATTTTTTAAAATGTGGTATTTACATGCAGTGGAGTACTACTTTGTCATGCATAACTTGAGCGATTTGCCGGAAATGTATGCACCTTCAATTCATAACGTTAAAGGAACTGTATCTGGCACACAGAAGCTTAAATATTGCATGGTTTCTCTTATATGACAAACCCAAAAGAGTAAAATAAAAGGTAACAGGAAAGAGAGTGATAGATCTTTCTAATGAGAAGGAGATCAAGAGATGGAGGAAGAGGGGGGAAAGGAAACCAAGGGGATGAATAAAAGAATGAAGCCGTGTTATATGCATACACCAACTCCATACAAGGAATGTGAACACTATGTACTGAGAAGATAAACTAATCAAATGGAGCATAAATCTTACATAATTCTCAAAATTAGAAAGTTTTGTTTCAGATAGTATAATTCTTAATTTTAAGAACTTTTGCTTGCTTGTTTTTTTTAAATTGTGTTAGCTACGATCACTGCAACAAATACATGAGGAAATCAATTTATAAGGAGTAGTTATTTATCTTGTGTTTATTTTATCTTATGGATTTGCAGAATGCTGTCCAGTGTGTCTTGATCCTATTGTTCTAGGCCTGTGAAGAGCCTAAATAACATGCTGGCCAGCAGATATGGAATAAAGCTGCTCAGCACTGGCAACCAGGAAACAAAGAAGGATTTAGAGCCTTGATATCCTGAATAAGGCTTTAGTCCAATAGTCTAACTTCCTTAAACTATCCCTACCTCCCTATTTCCTGACAGCACTTCTGGTTGGCATATAGGCCCTGAACCCATGACCTCCAGCAGACATTTAAGATCCAATTCACAGTAGTTCTGTAGTATTTTGCCAAAATATTCAACTTTTTGTCCGGCAGTCTTCAATGTATGTAGAATAATTATCTTGAAGATAATGTCTGAAAATTCTGATAAATAGACCCTTTGTGCATCTGTTTCTGATGGATTTTTAAAAAATAAATTCTTGATTTTGAATTTCATCTCTGATTTTTTTGTGTCTAATAAATTATATGAATTTTTTATAGTATATTACTTTGCACAATAGCCTATTGAATCTTCATCTGGAATGAAATTAAAATAATTTTTCCTATTAAACCTCAGTTTTTGCTTTATTGAGTTGTTAGTTTCAATTCACTATTATTCTTACCTTAATTCTAGACACAGAATTATGCCTCAGTTCTTGCTATACTTTATGCACAATTTGCAAGAACTCTCCAAAGTGTCAACTAAAGAAAAACAAAAAGCATTTTCATCAAAATCTTCACTTTTGGGCTAAGATTGATATCTCCCCCAGCATTAGGTGAACTCTGAATTTTACTTCTTCTTTCATAGATTTGAAGCAACTTTTCTCTGTTGGTAGTGACTAATTTTTTTTTTTTTTGCTTGTGTCTAACTCAGGATTTGACAAATAACAGAAAAAATTGCAACATCAAAATCTAAATATTCCTGCATTTCAATAATTTTCTAGCTTTTTTGATAGAGAGGCTTATGCTTCTTGTCAATATAATATAAAGTTTGTACAAAATTAAATTTTTTTGCAAAAATATAAAAAGGGCTGTTATAACATTTTAAATAACTAAATAATTGTAGTTTCATGAAACAAAGCAAACCTTGAGAACATATATGAGGTCAATATATATAAAGTAAATCATTCATTAATCATACATTTTATATTCATTGAGTAAAAATGAAAGCTATTGCTAATATCATTTTGTTTCAATAAATATTTTTAGCCCACAGGCATAGCTTTAGCTTTGGAAAAAATAATCTGTGGCTGCAACTTTAGAATACCTGCATAAAAATACTATATCCACTGAATCAAAAACATATATATTTTATACTAATGACTCTTATCTAAGATTTTGTATTTCATGATACATGTAACAGAACCCAGGTTTTGAAAAGTTCTTGCAGGTAATCTTCAGTGCGGTGAAGAGAAAACTTGTATCATCAGATAGGAAACTCAGGTATTTATCTCAGTCTTAGAAAAACATATAGTAATAGTTTGTGCAGTTTCTTACAGTGCAAAGCAATTTAATTCTTTAGAATTTTTTCTATAAGAAAGAAATGATTCACTATTAGGAATAACATGAGAAAGAAGACAAAAGTTGTATTTCAAAACGTATCCTACATTGACATATTTTTAATATTTTTGAGTTATCTTGTACTCTTCCTCTATCATAATATGTAAAGAACAAAGCAGGATAATATTTTTTCAATTTTTTTTGTTTGTTTGTTTGTTTGGTACCTGGATCAAACTCTCAATGTCACACTTGCCAGGCAGGCGCTTACACCACTGAGCTAAATCCCCAGCCCCCAGGGTAATATAAAATCTAAAATATGTTCATTTTGAATCATAGGTATATATATCAATTTCTGTTATCAAGATTAGATTTTTAGAAATATCTTCTTTTGGTTTCAGAAAAATCTTCACTTCTTCAAAGGCATTAAATTCAAGGAATTAGTGAGAAAATTTACATTTAGTGAGAAAACTTACAATGTGATGCAAAAATAAAATATTTTACATTCCATATCTTATAATTTGTGGTGTTACAAAGCATTGTGTAAACCTTTAATAAAGAATAAGACTTTATGATGCATTTCAAGTGAATAGTTCTAAGCAAGCAAAAATGAAAAATCATTATATGCATTGGTGGAAGCATACTTTTAAACTGATTTTGTTTAATTCCTGTCACCTTGTGCACGACAGCTACAGCAAATAAAGAAACTGAGGATGGATTCATAGGGATAATTAAGCAGCGTTGATCTTAGGACAGTTGTCTTTTCAATGAAACACTGATTACATTGTTCATAACAAAACTATCTCGGCATGACAGAACTAATTAGTGGCCATCTGAACTTACTTAGCCAAACGAAAAAAGCAATTAAAAACGTCGTCATCACTGGATCTACTATTGAACAGCTGGTTATATTGATAAGCAATCCAGCAAGTTAAAGCTACTTTAGAACACAATGGAACATAATCTGCTTCCTGAGTAGTAATTAGAGAGCAAAGAGAGAATATGAGATGACTGTTGAGAAATTATAATTGTTATGCAAACAACTTTTAAAATACATTTTTCCTCCTGAATTGGCATGGGAATAATAGAAAAATATATTTTGAATTTTATAACCCTATGAGATGTACAAATCATATTGCTACATTTATCAAAAATTAATCATCTTTCTTTCTGTGGTAAGATAAATTTATATGACATTGAAGAGGATTATCCAAAGCAAGTGAAGAAAGTCTTTAAAAAGGAGCTTTTATGATATGAGGAGAGAGAATATATGACATTGTCTGTTAGAAATCTTGAGGCCAGGAATAAGCATTTCCATTATTGTATAAAAGACACAAATGTTCTGAAATGCGTGTAGGTGGGCATCCATGTGTGTACACAGAATTGTTATGTTCCAGCAATGATGCGGGTAATCTTCTTCTCCAAAACTCTTGCTGAAATTTAATCTCTGCATCATGCCTTAATAGAACACTGAAGTGAGGTCTTTGGAAAGGAACTAAGATTCAATGAGGCCATAATTCCTTTAGTGGCTTTAAAAGAAAAAAGAGATCAATGCCAGCAGGCATACATCTTTCTTGCCGTGTGATATCTAGGCCATCTTTAGAGTCTGCATCCCCCACCAGCTGAAACGAACTTACCAGATGTAGTTGCTGAATCATGAACTTCCTAGAATCAAAATTATGACTCAACAAAACTTTACATTGTTCTCTACAAATTACATTATTTATGATATTCAGCAATGACAAAAACTAAGACAGTTGCTATTTCTAATTGCATATATATTTAAATTCTCCTAAGTAGATTTTTTTTTAGCAGGGTGAGTAATAACATCACATTTTTGTCAATGATATTTGGTACATGATTTTTACAATCACTTAAGTGAAAAAACAAGAGTAATATATGAAAGTCTCAAAACCAATGGGTACTTAATTATTGTTTGATGCAAAGTACTTACTACTCGTATTCCTTGAGTCGCTTGTCTTTCTAGCCACAAAAAATGTTCAAGACAATAACTCAGTGTTGAAGCATAAACTTTCAGAAATAGAAAAAAGAAACAAGCATATATTCCAATTCTATATGTGCTACTAATTACTGGAGCCACATTCTCTCTATAATTCATGGGTTGTACAACTGACACATGTGAGAGTTGATACTGAGAACCGTGGAAACATGTTGAAGTAACCTATATTCAAGACATAAAGACATGCACACACATAATACCCACCCTCATATACAAAGATATTAAGTCCTAATTGCTGGAAATTTTAAAAATACCAATTCCGATTTATAAAGAAAAGGATTTCTGGGGTTGTCACTAATTTAGGAAACTTCTAATGAAATTATCTTGTCTTACTTAGGTTTTAAATGCAGAGAGTTTGAGAAAGACTCAAAACAGGAGAGAAGGAATGTGATTCTTTTGGCAGAGACTGGAATAGTGGGACCAGAAATCAAAACAGGCTGATAGCCACCAGAAGCGGGAAGAGAGGAGCAACGCATTCCTCATCTCCTCCAGGGTCCACCTGAAGGAATGTGGCCCTGGCTGCATTCTGTTCTTTTCCACAGATTGCTAATTTTAGACCTCTAGTTTTAAGAAATATGAAGTAATTTATTGTTTCAGGCCATACAACCTTTATTCATTTGTCACAAAAGAATAAGAAAATTTACATATATATTACATTTTTGAAGATATATGTATACATGTACCTATGATACTATATAAATTTCTATGTCATGTACATAGAGATGCAAATCTATGAATATATAGATGCTCCTTATTGCATTGATGGCTTACACCCTAAAAGCTCCATTGAAACTTCAGCACCATCAAGCTGAAAATGTGTTTAATGCATCTAACCTACTGAGCATCACAGAATAACAACACAGTGCACTATAGAGTTTATTTCCCTTCGTGATCGTATGGCTGACTGGGCTGCTGCCCAGCATCTCAAAAATGCATCCAAATGCATATTGCTACCCTAGAAAATGCTGTAAATTCAAGCTGTAAATTATGATTTCCACTGAATATGGATCACTTTCTACCTGCTGTAAAAAAAAAAATGGAAGCTGAAATACCATAAATCAGGTATGGACTGTCTGTATTGAATCATCTGTCATTTTTAGTGATCCATTTTTCCTGGATTGTTTAAAAACAATAATAATTGTAGTGACATGAAATTTGAAGAAGAGATTTACTGTTCGTCAATGAAGGGATAGAGGGGCAGCAGAAATGTGTCAGAAAAATGCCTCATTTTCCTGTGACTTCACCACCGAATGTTCGGCAAGAGTTGCTTTTCTATGC
The DNA here is from genome assembly GCA_004027295.1 of Dolichotis patagonum. NCBI lineage: Eukaryota > Metazoa > Chordata > Mammalia > Rodentia > Caviidae > Dolichotis > Dolichotis patagonum. Next base: position 135,788 of record PVJX010001354.1, read on the forward strand.
TGATGATTTAGTGTGTGTGTCAATTCGAGAAAAGAAAATAATGGTGTCCAGAGTTGGTATTCTGATCACGAGGTAACAAATACTAACACCACCTAACTCCTGGAAAATTCAACAGTTCCTTCCTTGAAGTGGATTTATGGTTTCAGCTGCATTGTACGGCTTCTCTCATCACTAGGTTTTGTGGCATGCAAAAGTGTGAGATAAGACCCCTTCCTCTAGGAGCAAATGAGAGGGGTTAGCAAGATTAGCTTCTGGCTGAACTTGAGACAGATCATCTGCAGCACTAATTGGCATCATCAGATGATAGAGAGAATAGTTTCAGGTTGCCAAGAAACACGGCATTTAGCAGATGCCCCTACATTAAGCTGTTTCCCAAGCCACTTCCCAGTATCACTTTAGATTTAAAAGGGAGGACATTTCCTTTATGAATTAAGGGCATTTAAGTCATCGGGGAAATAAGGAGGAAATATTAAGAATCTGTAAATTTTAAAGTAGATTCTGTGGATTGTTTATGGTTAGTGATAATATTTTTATTGTAATTACATTTTTTTCTTTTACTATACAATACATGCATGCTAGGAAATCACACATGACTTCAGTTGTAACTACAGTATTTGAATTTTACTATAAAAGCTTTTATTATCCTTTGCCTTCAAATACAGGCTTTTTTCACCATAAAATTTTATTGTCTTCTCTCGTGCATTTCTATAAAACACATTAAAATCATTAAATATGAGAATGGTATTATTTTTAAAAATGTACAAAGCACATAAAGAGTTGCAATAAAATGTATTTTTAAAATGAAAATAGGCAATAATGGAAGACCCGAGAATCCAATCCTAATCTATTACAACCCCTGAAGAATTTTTAGCAGATTAATACATATATACATTTTCACTTGGCACTCTGTATTTAACTAGCAGCTTCTCAATGTCTTAATCATTCCTATAATATTTTTACTAATATATATAATTAACAAAACATAATGGGAAGTCATTTAAATTTTACAAATGAAAAAGATGAGTGCATTATTAGTAGTTTATTTTTGGTTCTGAAATAAATCTTTCTTTTTCCTATAAAATACTTTACCATATGCAACCATTTGAGCTTTTTTGTTGCTAATTTCTTTTGTGAATTCTTTATTTTCAGACAATTAAGTTGAATTCTGAGTGTACAAAAATGTGGGATGAATATGATCAAAATGCATTATAAGCATCTATGAAAATGTTTTAGTAAAACTCAGTAATGTGTAAAATTAATAGGTACTAATAAAAATATATGTAAATAAACAAGTCATTGTAAAAGTATAATACATTCTTTTTGTAGCATTATTAATTGTCCATAGTTTACTATATTTGCTTTTCTTCTTTCCCCATTGTTCTCTTCCTTATACATATTTCAGTATGTTTTGTTCCAGGACAAAATCCTCCAATCAAACTAAAATATAGTGATCTCAAGGAGTTTAATACTGACAAAACTGCATTATCTTTCTATAGATAATATTTAAATTGCCTAGAATTGTCCTTATAATCTTCATTATTGTTTGAGCTATGATCCAATTGAACAATTAGTAATTTAAATTATCAGATTATGTTTGCCATAATTATTATTACCTTAAATGAGGCTTAGTTTTACTTTGAAAAAGTTTATTCAAACTTTTCAAATATTTTATTCTTTTTAATATAAATTTCATTTTCTTTAATATTAATTGTCAAATAGATGCATGACAAGAGGACAGAATTTATATATGGCTTTTTTTTCTCCTACTGGAGTGGGAATATGTTGTCTAAGCTTTTAAGAAATCATTAATAATGGTATGCCAAATCGGAATTTAAATATGATTTCAACAAACAAAACTTTGTATGCTAATTGGACATTTACATAGTTCTGAAGAATAAATTAGAAAAATTTCTAGCCTTTAGTTTCTCCTTGAATTACCTTCTTGAATATAATTTACTTTCAGAGTCTTATAGGAGGGGAGTAACTGGGAGATAAATTGCATAATATAAAATGTATCACACTTTATTTTTTAATATCACAGATCTTTCTGAGAGAAATCAATGTAGAGGAAACATATAACAAGAATCGTCAAAAGAACTCACGCTATTTTAACTCAGCACCATCATTTTAAAAGCTGCAAGAATAAACAATTGTTGCACGAAAGAAGTATTTGTAAGAAGTGAACATAGATGTTTCAATCTGGACCTATTTCACATTCACTGTGAACAGTTGGATATTATTGAACAGGCTTTGCCGTTTACTAGTAAATCCTGCCGCTAATCTTATTTAGAACCAGCGGAAACAAAGTTGTATAGAAATCAAAAGTTAACTCCACAATATAAGGTTCCAGGAGGATTTTTTGTTGTTGTTGTTAAATTCTTTTTTTCTGAGCTTATTTTTAAACATTAGTTCATTTAAATAATTATATTCAAAACATTTTAGGATGTACATGGTTTATACATATAGATGTGTATTACCTTCAACAGGAACACTTTCAAGCGTCCATTTTGTCAGACACTGACCAGTTTCCCTGAAACAGGTGAAAGACGTTTTGAAGATGCTTTGAAGAGCATAGACCAATTTCTTAAAAATTTCTGTTTTCTTCTTGGATAACACTGTTAGTGAAGGGATAAGAACTGAGTCTACCTGTTCTCAATAAGCTTTAGACAGCCCAGTAAGATAACAGATTGTAGATGTCATCGTGGCTCATCCTTATGACTTGGACTCATTAATCATTTATTGCATCACTTTTAGCCTTGGTTATATGCTCGGAATAGGCTAGGCTGATTCTCAAAACTCTAAAGTTAGATGAAGACACTGTTGGTCTACAAACCTTATGGTACTGTATTTCACTAAAAATAAAATAATATTCTTTTAAAAAGTCTCAAAAAATTTATACTCTGATTTCACTTACTTTTCTAATCTCAGTTCTATCTACTACCCTCTCTTAACACCGACTCTCCTAATTTTAGACTCCTTTAATTCTTCCAGAGTTTCTCCTAAGAATTATAGTCAATGAAATCTACTTGATTGGAATCTTTTGTTTTTAAGTTATGATCACTGAATCTGCTCTATATTTTTCCTCCTAATATTCATTATGCATATGACTAAATGTATTTCAAGAGAAAGGTGAAAGATTTCAATAGTTAAACTTTAAGTTTACCATCTTATTTTTAATGTGTCACACATAAGATAAAAAATTTGGAGCATATTTGGCTCACATTTACAATGGTTTGAGTATGATCTCTGCCATTATAAAGACCTCTACTAAAACAAACTCACATTAGTTAGCACCTAAGTAAATAGCAAGAAAGTTTGAAAATCTGTCATTTGCTTTTCAAATGCATAATGAGGTGAAGAGTAATATCACTTGAATAGACGGTAGACTGGCAAATTGAGTAGGTTAGAGAAAATAAATAACAATTCAAGTTAATGCAATTTAAAATTAGTGTGGAAATGGAGTTTATATAATAAACTACAAAATGAATTGCACATCCCCCAAAATCTACTGAATTAAAATGAACAAAAAATTCTCAGTAAGTCTGATATGTGAATACAAAGTCTTATTCAAGACTGCCTTTAAATAAAATAGTTATTCATATCTGAATAATAATAATAATTCTGTTTATAACTAATTTATAACATAAATAAGCTTACAAATAAACTATTTAAATTAACTTCAAAAATATAGCCTAGCAATATATACTTATATATGTACTGGGAGTCTCAAAAAATAACTTAGCAGATATTTCAGGTTGAAAGCCTGGGGGTGGTTAGAGATAAAGTGAAAAAAGACTAATTTAATGCTAGAAATGGTCACTAAAATATAAAAATGCTAAACATGTTATAAACTTATTTGGAAATACAATATGTTCCTCTTAGGTATGCTAGAAACATTATTGTTAAAAATTATTAAAGTTGGATTGGAAGACAAGATGGCAGACTGGTAGGTAGCAGGAGAGAGACCCTCTCTGAGAGAGACAGCTCAAATGCCAGAATAAAGCCAGTGGTCTAAGCATCTATCTCTGTTTGTTTGACCCATGAAGAAACTAAAGTGCAAACAACCACTCGAATATGAGGTCCTGGGGCTACTATTAGTGAAGATAAGATCAGCGAGCACGGCACCCTCCTCGAGCTGCCTGAATTCCTGCCCAACCTGAACAAGTGATCCTCACCAAAGCAACTGGCTTGAGCCGCTAGAGTGCAGAGCTGAAAAGTCCTGCATGCAGCTTGCCCGGACTGGCCCTGCACATGACGCACCAAGAGGCACCGTGAATTCCCACCACAGCTGCACTGAAGTCAGAGGTCGGGGAGCCCAGCAGTTCTCGGGGACGCAGTGAGTGATGGGAATTCCCTCCCATGGGAAAGGGGAAACCGAATGGACGACATGTTGGATTTGGGCAGGACAGCACTAACTCCATAAGGAAGTGGCTTCAGCTGGTTTCTCCCCTTGCCGAGCAGATTGGTGGAATCTGATGGACTAAGCCGTGCCCCTGAGATCAGTGCACAGTGATGCAGTGAAGGCCTGCAAAGGTTGACTGGGCCAGAAGGGAGGAGCTAGCGCACACTGCCCGTGGGTGAACTCTAATCTCTGATAACCTATTGAAGAGGGCTAAAGCTCCTAGCCTGTGCCCTCTGGAGGAGTCTTAACCAACTATAAAAGGGTCTGGGAATTACACTGTACACTTGTATAGAAGGAACCAAAAACATGACAAAAGGGAGAAATAAGAAAACACTCCCAGGCCCCAACCCTGAGAACATTGATCCAGGAGAGGTAAATACAAAAGAGATTGAGGGCAGCAAAAATGCAACATCAAACACAGTGTTAGCGGACATAAAGAGATATCTTCAGGACCTTGTAAGCGGAACCAAAACTGAAATATTAATTCAAATTAAACAAGAGATAAGTAGATTAATAAAAGAAGGGCTGGTTACCTCTCAAGAAGACACAGACACAAGAATGGAAGAACACAAATGGAGAGAAAAATTTAATGAAGAATTCAGGAAAAACCTAGAATTCATGAAACAGATTTAAAGAGATTATCAGGAAACTAAAGACTTCATAGAAAGCTGGCAAAACTTCTTGAAAGAAACCAAAGATAGACTATCAAAAATTGAACACAGGCTTGCAATGTTGGGGTTATGAAAGGGAAGATCTCTTAATAACAAGGGAGCAGGCAGTAAAGATACAAAGACTGGAAGATGACAAGAGGATCTATAACTTAAGAATAAAGTATGTGAATGAAGAAGCAGGAATCAAACCAGAGGAATTACAAAGGCTATTCACAGAAATTATTAAGAAAAATTTCAAGCATAGAAAAAAGAAATGATATGCAGAGGTATGAAGCATACAGAACTCCAGCCACCTACAACCCAAATAGAGCTACACCCAGACACATAATAATCAAGATCCCAGAAATTCAATATAAGAACAGAATATTAAAAGCAATCAGAGAAAAGAAACAGATCACCTATAAAGGAAATCTCCAGGCCAGATTGATGTGTCCTGCAAAACTCTCTCTAGAAATTAGTGGAGAAACAAGATGCTTCCATGACAAAGAGGAACTAGGAGAATTTGTGACCACCAGTCCAATCCTACAAAAAATACTGAAGGCCATTCTATGGAGAGAGAACAAGAATATGAGCATTTCAGGAACAGTGGCAGAGTGGCCTCAGTGAACGAGGCAGACAGTGGAATGGAAGAGGAAAAATAGACTATCAATGGCAGAAAAATAGAATAGCAGAAATGAGGCAGAGAAGATTGGCTATAATCTCTAGTATAGAGGGCCTCGAAATACTAACAGAGAAAAACACAGGTGGAGTAGATCAGGAGATAAGGTCCATAGAGCTACTCTATATAGGGAGGCAGTGGGACCCAAAACAAGCAGTGCACCCCATGGGAGTGAAAGGGGAGGAACTGTCTAAAGAAGGGAGGCAGAGGATATTGTTAATGGGGTAACAAGATTTAAAATTTACATGATTCTCACCACTCTGCTTGGATGGATTACGTGCTGTTCCAGTATGTCTACTTACACTAGACTTGAGGACATGGTCAGCTATCCCCAAATTAAGAGGACATATTATGGTAATCATCCCTAATTTTCCTATCAACTTAATCTGAAGCCCTTTATAACTTATACTGTCTTATTATGACTGATATTATTTGAATCTGGTTTGTTAGATTGCTACTTTGTATTGGCTGATTATATGTAAATCTGTTGTGATGGATAGCATCAAGTCTAAGAGTACAGGCAACTACACTGAAGATGACAAGATTCACTAAGATACCCACGCTGGTTTGATTATTACTTGCTTTTGAATTCTTATAATGTCTCTAATGCTTCATCTTTATTAATGTTGTTATATACTACTGAGATACCATGGTAACCGTTGTAGATCACCTTGTATTGTGGTTTTATGTGACTTTTCTGCCTCATGCTTTTCTAGGAATTGTTTTATCTTGCTTTGTTTTGTTTTTCCTGCTAATACAGAAATGATAGATATACATGTAGAGACTCATGCATGTGTAGAGCTTATAAACAGTTACG
>PVJX010001354.1:142435-167071 GCA_004027295.1 Dolichotis patagonum
GAAAAAGAGACACTACAATACCCAGTGCTGACTCCATAATGTCATGATGTGAAGTCCAGCAAAACTATCACTTTTTGTTCAAAGTGATCTTAGCTTGCTTTGCCTTGTTTAAGTTCAACACACATTAAGGTATGGACAGCTGTTTTGAGGAGAATGAGAGACACTATGACAGCCATTCTTGGCTTCTCTAATGTCTGGTCTTGAAGACCTGTAAAGCCCTCCTCGTCCTGCTCAGATCAATTCCATACTAGATTGTTTCATGTGAATTCCCTTTATGTGACAATATGGACAACTATTTGGAAGAAAACAAGAGTCAATATGATAGAGAGTCAATATCTCCGATTGTCTAGTTTTGAAATTTTTGTCTCTTACATTGCTTTCTTGTGATCCGCTTTGCTCTGTTTTGTTGTGTTTAATTTTACCCTTTTGATATAATTGCATGTATATTTGAGTGGGTAAGATGGATGACCATATTGCTGTTTTTGTCATATCATGGAGCAGAGCTGTTAACAGTCTCACTGTTTGAATGTCTACTTTATATGTTTTAAGTTTGTAATTTGAACAACTATTTCCAAGAAGTCAGTATGTAATTTGTCAAGTAATAATTTCTTAGGTTTTTATTGGTGTTGTTTTTTTCCTTTTTTCCTTGGAATACTGTATTGTCGCTACCCTTTATTCTGTTTTGTTTTGTTTTGATTTTTTCTCTTTAAATAAAATTATTTTAAAAAATTATTAAAGTTGGTAAAAGTCTGTTTTCTTCTGCTATTGTTTCCTGGAAAAAATATATGACACATTTACAAAACCATCAGTGGTTCTGACTCTAACAGAAGGAATAAAGAATTAGTAAAATTATACTTATTGGCCAAATGTAGAAATACTATAAAGCTTGGACCTTCTTTAAGTATAAAGAAAAATTTTATAACTGAAGTTTCATTCATTTCTTGATCCCTATAAATATTTGTGAGCAAAAGAGTAATAAATAACAGGAGACTTTTGGAGATGTGTGCATATCTGTGTGTGTCTATGCACGTGTGTGGGTCTGTGTGTGTGTGTGTGTGTGTGTGTGTGTGTGAAGTTGACCTCAAGGAAGATGAATCAACAAATAGGATTAAAACTTTGCAAATGAAATATGATATATGTTGTAAGTACACCTAAAGTGAAGCTTGCAAACAAAGTCGAAAAATGTAAATTATAAACATCCCAGGACATTCTAAAATTTGTTAACAGGCAGAAAGTAAAAAATACTTCCTAGAATATTTCTCAAAATTATGCTTTGTACTATAATTTTTCTTAGTTTACATAATAGGAAAATCAGCATATGCCTGTTCTTCAACTTTGTGGACTGCTCTATCAGTACCACACGTCAATGCCTGTTTGATCAGAATGCAACCTTAATATACAAATTATGTGATTAAATTTTTTTCTAATTTTTACCATAATTAGAAAAAAAAAGAGGCCAGGGATATAGCTCAGTGGACTATTTGCCTGGTAAATGTAAGGTCCTGCATTTGTTTCTAGTTCTTAAAAAAAAAAAGGAAAAACAAAAAATACAATCATAAGTGTTGTCAATGTACTGAGCTGTAGCCTCATTCTGTATAAAGTTTGTATAGTCAATGAATGGTCTTCTCAGGTCAAGCTATGTTTCCACATGTCCACCCTTTCCAATTCATCTAGCTTCTCTTGCCTATGTAGCAATATGCTGACATTATTAAATGGCAACAAGACAATGCATAAAAAGCAACAGTAATGTTAAAACTGGAAGAGAAATTTGGAAGTCTTCCATTGTTAGTTTTAATGTTAAGAAGAAATAAGATATTACTTAAATTTAAATTACTTAAATTTGGAAATTAGATTATGAAGAAAATTATTCTACTTTTACTGTAAATAGATTATTGTATGACATACTGAATGTAATTTATTGGATTTTAGAAAACTGCATGAAATTAAAATTAAACTTGCCTATAATCTGTATAATGTTACAAAAATTGTTCTTGGTGGCATTTTAAAAGTCTTCTTTCAAAACATCAATACTATTTTTTTAAAAAATATCCTCTTTTGAGTGTTTTCCAGGTCCTCCATTTGTCCCAAAAAGTAAAATAATCTCAGATTTTTAAACTTATATCACACATGCAATTATTCCTAAAAATGAGCTAACATTTCATTACCTAGAGAATTAAATCAATTATAATATTCCACTTGATCATACACTGAAATATATTCATGCTTGAAGCTACTTGAACTCAAATGTTTTACAAGGAAATAGAGGTATCTGTTGCATAATTTCTCCTTCAATGCCTAACAAGTAGGACATTTACTGTTGAAAAATAAAAAGAAATCTAATGAATGTTTGTATACATATCATGTTCAGAGATATGTTCTTAGTTTGCTTCTGCAAATTGATTTCCTCCTGAATCCTAGAGTAAATTTCTTAAATTTCACACTTTATTTCTTGAAAATAAATGAACACCAGCATAATGAAAACAAGAATAATGAATCTTGGTATAAATTGTGTTAATTTACAGAAGAGTCCATATTTTCTAAATATAGACATTACTATTTTCTAGATATAGATGAAATCATAATGAAATACAGCAGAAGGAAAACTGAATAGTAGTTTTAAATGTTTAATATTTATTACAGTTTTATCAGTTGGAGAGCAAATCATTCAAACCAACCATCCAGAGTCATTCCTTTTCCCACAGATTGTAGCAGGTAAGAATTTATTATAGAAAGACTATTTAAAAATAAATTGTGCATATACATATATACTGCATAAGATATATACATATATAATATACATATAAATATTTGATGCAGCTAGACGATAGGAAAGTTAGGCAAAGTTAGAAGAATGAAATATTTTTCTAATTACTCTAGGTTTATAAATAGCCTTGATTGTCCATGACACTGATGATAACTGGATATCTTTTCAGTAAAACAGTGGAATTCTACACCTACTCTATTAAACAGGAAGAATATTATATATATTCTACATTATATATCTATTATACTTATTCTATATGTTATTTTTTATTACTTCTAATTCCTTCTCTTCTTTCTTCTCCTACTTTTCTTCCTTTTAATGGCACACAATGATTGAACTTATTTATAGGCTACATAAAGCACAAAGAACACACCTATTACCCAATATATTTAAATTATTTTTCTATCTTTTTTAGATCACAAATTTGCTTTAAAATAAATACTTTAAACATCTGGTAAGCATGCTGCAGTCCTGAACTGCCTGGGTAGGCCCCCGCTGGGTCTGCCCTTCCACTGGGGACATCAGGTAAGCCCGCACTTCCACCAGAACATCGTGGAAGCCCACTGCAGACCTGAGCTGCCTCAGACTACTGCCACTGGGCATGCCTCTTGGGGAACCCACCCATCTCCTGGACCTAGTAATGCAGTTGATCTTTGGATCCAACCCCTTCTCCCAGAACCTTGGAGTACAGTGGACTAGCGTGCTGGCTGGATGAGAGACTCAGGAACCCCTCACCCAAACAGAAGACCTCAGCAGGCTCCAGTCAGTGTGGTAAGTTTGACCCTAAAATAGAGGTCTCCAGTGGGTCAATAGGAGCAGAAGTAAAACTCCCTCCAACTGTAAGACCTTGGTGAACCTGACAAGAGAGTGGGTAACCCCCTCCCCCACACAAAGAACATCAGATAGGTTGAGGAGTGCATCAATAATGCTCCCCCACTTAGAGAAACTTAAAAGAGCTTAAGAGACCCTTAGTGACACAGGAGGACCTCAGCTGACACAAACACTATAGCCAGGGAGATCTGGTGACCTGCAACATAGCAACAGTAGGAACTAAGAGTTGCCCTACATCAATAACTCCAGGCTAGCTAGCCTAGAAAGAATATAGGACTCACCCAACAGGCCCTGTAGTAGAGATTCAGGAGACTGGATCTCCTCTTCATTGTGGTACCTAGCAATCTGAAAAACATCAACCACACAGTAGGACCCTAAAACTCACACTACAGACAGTTGTGACTGTTGGGATAGAAAGATCAGATATTTACCCAAAAGGTGAAAATGACTAAACAAAAAGACAAAATGCAATCTCAAACATCTAGTCCATCAGGAGCAAGTACAGGGGATAATCAAATAGAGAACTGTAAAAGTGATACACCAGAAATCTCTGAAAAGAGCAAATGAAGTAAAGAAACAAATCCACGAGGCTATAGAGGAACTCAAATAAGAAATAATGTCTTATGTAAAGACAAAAACAACAACCTTAGTAAATGAGTTGCTCCACATAGCTAGACAAGAAATAGATAAAAAAAAAATACAGGAGCATTGGAAATTGAAACTTTGAATGAACAATGCAGAAAATAAGCAGAATTCATGAAACAAATTCAAAGAGATGCAAGAAGCAAAAAATTGTATTGAAAGCTTGTAAAACTGTTGAAATGAAGCTGAGGATAGAATTTCAGACCTTGAGGACAGGATCACAGAAAGCACGAAAGGGTAGAACTTATGAACTTATAAAAACTTATAAAACTTATAAAAACAATAAAGCAGCCTGAACTGACAATCCAGCAGCTTCAAGATGATGCCAGGAGAAACAATGTTAGATTAATAGGCATCAGTGAGGAAGCAGGAGACAATGCAAAGGACATAACTAAGCTGTTCACAGAGTGTATGGCAGAAAATTTCCCAAACTTGGGGAAAAAAATCTGATATAAAAATAAGTGAGGCATACAGAATACCAAACACTCAGAACCAATGTAACTTTATACCCAGATATATAATAATTAAGATCTCAGACATACAGCATAAAAATAGAATACCAAAAGCTGTTAGAGAAAAGACACAACTCACCTATCAAGGAAAGCATATTAGAATCCTGGCAGACTTCTCAGTACAAACCTTCAGGTTAAGGCAAGCTTGGAGTGAAGTATTTCAAGTATTAAAAGAAAACAACTTTCAACCCAGACTGATGTACCCAGCAAAATTGTCTTTCAAATTTAATGGTGAAACAATATACTTCCATGACAAGGATACCTGAAGAAATTCATGTCCAACAAACCAACCTTAGAAAGAGTGCTGAAAGACATCCTAAATAGAGATAAAAATGACCAGAACAACAACAGAAAGAAACCACCGCTGGACAAGAAATTAAACAAGAGAGAAAAGCAGGAAACTAGCAAGAGGAACATAACACGACAAAGTCAAGCCAGTACATATCAGTGATATCCATAAATGTAAATGGGCTCAATTCACCTATCAAAAAAACCAGGATGACTGAATGTATCAAGAAACAGGATCCCACAATATGCTGTAAATAAGAAACACATCTGACTCAAAAAGAAACTCATAGATTAAAAGTCAAAGGATGCTAAATAGTATTCGATGCAACAGGAACCCAGAAAAAAGCAGGGGTAACTATTCTGTTTGCAGAAGTGAATTTCAAACCTAAAAGAATTAAAAGAGATAAAGAAGTCCACTACATACTTATTAGTCAAAAACTACAAGAGGGAGAACTAACAATTATAATTATATATACACCAAAAATGGGAACACCCAACTATATAAGACAAATACTAATGGACATGAAAAACCAAATACACAAGAACACAAGTGTAATAGGAGACCTCAACACCCCACTGTCACAGAGAGATAGATCAACTAAAAACAGTCAGCAAACAAATAACAGAATTGAATCATACTTGTGAGTGAATGGACTTAGTGGATGCTTACAGAGTGTTCCATGCAACCATATCAGAATATATGTTCATCTCAGCTGCACATGGGTCATTCTCCAAAGTAGACCATATATTAACCCATAAAGAACTCTTAACTAAATGCAAAGGGAGAAAAATTATCCCATGCATAATATCTGATGATAGCACATTAAAATTGGAAATCAATGGCAAAAAAACCTGCACAACCTACATAAATACATGGAAATTAAACAACAACCTTCTGAATAATCAGTGGGTTACAGATGAAATTAAAGAGGAAATAAAACAATACCTACAATATGATGGAAATGTAGATATGAAATACCATAAACTATGGGCTGCAATGAAAGCAGTCCTAAGAGGAAAATATGTAGCAAATAAATAGCCACATCCAAGAAAATAGAATGAACACAAATAAATAACCTAATGCTACATCTCAAGCTTCTAGAAAAAGAAGAGCAAGTCAAACCCAAAGCTCATAGAAGAGAGTAAATTGTAAAGATTAGAACAGAAATTAGTGCAATTGAAACTAAAAAAAATACAAAGAATTAATGATCAATACTCTGTTTTTTTGAGAGAATAAACAAAATTGATAAACACCTAGCCAACCTTATCAAGAAAAAGAAAGAAAAAAACCTTAAATCCATGCAATAAGGATTGAAAAGAAGGATATTACTACAGATCCCATGGAAATTCAAAAGGTCGTGGACACCTACTTTGAAAATCTCTATTCACATAGGGTGGAAAACATAGAGGAAACGGACAGATTACTAAAAACATATAAACTACCAAAGCTCAATCAAGAAGTTATAACAATTTTGAATAACCCAGTATCAGCTACTGAAATCAAAAACTTGATTAAAAGTTTACCAACAAAGAAAAGCCCAGTTCATGATGGATTCACTGCTGAATTCTGTAAGAAATTAAGAGAAGATTTAACACCAATACACCTTAAACTCTTCAATGAAATTGAAAGAGAAGCAGTCCTCCCTACCTCACTCTTGGAGGTATCACTCTGGTACCAAAACCATAGAAATACCTAACCAAAAAGAAGAACTATAGACCAATCTCACTAATGAACTTTATGAGCACCACACTCTAACCAACTGAGCTAACCGGCCGGCTTCACTAATGAACATTGATGCAAAGATTCTCAAAAAAATATTGGCAAATAGAATGCAGCAAATCATGAAGATTATACACCATGACCAAGTGGGATTTATTCTAGGAATGCAGTAATGGTTCAACACACGCAAATCAATAAATATAATACACCCCATCAACAGAGCCAAAAATAAAACTAACATTATCATCTTAGTAGATGCAGAAAAAGCTTTCAATAAAGTCCAACACATGATTTTTAAAAAAATTTTATTTAAAGAAAAAAAAACAGAAAAAAAGGGTAGCAACAATACAGAATTCCAAGGAAAAAAGAAAAGAACAAAAAAAAAACCACTAAGAAATCATTACTTGATAAATTACATACTGTCATCTTGGAAATAGTTGTTCCAGTTACAAAATTAAAACATACAAAGCACACATCCAAACAATGAGACTGTTAACAGTTCTGCTCCACAATCTAACAAAAGCAGTAATATGGTCATCCATCTTACACAATTAAACATACATACAATTATATCTTTTAGAGCACTTTCTTTTTCTCTTTTTTAACAGTAGCAATTACACATTTTGGGTTTTATTACTCCTATATTTCTTATTACTTTTTACACTAGAGACACAATGTGATACTATAAATATGATTCTTATTTATTTCACTACTGAGGATAGTCTCAACTTGTCTCCATTTCCCAATGAAGGGCTCAAGATCATTCTTCTTCATAGCTGAGTAATATTCTATTCTATAAAAATACCACATCTTTTTCATCCACTCTGCAGTTGATGGGCATCTTGGTTGTTTCCAAGATTAGCTATTACAAACTGTGCCACTATGAACATGGGTGCACATATATCACACAGATATGACCTTTTCAGTTTTTCTGGGAAAACCAACAAGGGAAATATCTGGGTTGAATGGAACTTCCAATCCTAGTCTTCTGAGAATTCTCCAAACTGATTTCCACAGTGGTTGCACCAGTCTACACTCCCACCAACAGTGGAGCAGTGTTCCTTTTTTCCCGCAGCCTCACCAAAATTTGTTTTCCGTTGATTTCTTGATGGCAGCCATTCTTTCTGGAGTGAGATGAAATTTCAATGCTGTTTTAATTTGCATTTCCTGAATGACCAGCGATGGTGAACATTTCTGCATGTATTTATTTGCCATTTTTATCTCTTCATCTGAGATCTGTGTGTTCATCTCAGATGCCCATTTTTGGAGAGGGTCTTTGAATTGGGCTGGCTTCATTTTTTCAAATGTTTATATGTTCTGGATATAAGTCCTTTGTCTGAGGGGTTGCTGGCTAAAATTCTTTCCCATTCTGTGGTTTTCTTTTCACTCTATTGGTGATTTCTTTTGAAGTACAGAAACTTTTCAATAATATGAGATCGTAGTTGTTGATTTTCTGAAGTGTTTCCCACACAGTTTGCATTTTGTTCATGAATTCTCTGCCTACCCCTATGTGTCCAATGTTAATGTTTAGGTCTTTGATCCATTTAGACTTAGTTTTGTGCATGGTGATAGGCATGGATCTAGTTTCAGTCTTCTGCATGTGGAAAGCCAATTTTTCCAGCACCATTTATTAAAGAGGCTATCCTTCTTCCAGTGAACATGTTTAGCCCCTTTGTCAAATATCAGGTTACTGAGTGTCTTTGTACTTATACTTGCATCTTCTAATCTGTTCCATTGATCCTCAGGTCTATTTCTTTGCCAGTACCATGTTGATTTTATCACTGTGGCTTTGTAGTACAGTTTCAATTCAGGAATTGAGATGCCTCCTGCCTTGCTTTTATTGCCCAGAATTGTCTTTGCTTTTCTAGGTTTCTTCTGGCTCCAAATGAACTTTAGGAGTATTTTCTCTAGATCTGTGAGGTATGTCAATGGTATTTTGATTGGGATTGCATTAAATCTGTGTAACAGTTTTGGGAATATGGCCATTTTCACAATTTTGGTTCTTCCTAGCCAAGAGCAAGAATATCCTTCCATTTTCTAATATCCTCTTCAATCTCCTTTTTTAGCATAGTTTAATTTTCTGCATATAGGATTTACATACTTAGTTAGATTGATTCTTAAGTATTTCATTTTTTTAGATGTTATTGTGAAGGACGTTTTTTCCATTATTTCTCTCTCCATGAGTTTCTTATTTGTGTACAGGAATGCTATTGATTTTTGAGCATTGACTTTGTAACCAACTATACTGCTGAATTTGTTTATTACCTCTAGTAGTCTTTTAATGGAGTTTTTTGGGTCTTCTATATAGAGTATCATGTTTCTGCAAATAGTGATAATTTAACTTCTTCCTTTCCTATCTTTATTCCTTTTATTTCCTTCTCTTGTCTGATTGCCCTGGCTAGTGTTTCCAGAACTATATTGAAAAGGATTGGTGATAGTGGACATCCTTGTGTTGTTCCTGATTTTAAAATGAAAGATTTCAGTTTTTGTCCATTTATTATAATATTAGCTGTTGGTTTGTTATAGATGGCCTTTATAAGGTTGAGGTAGACACCATATGTTCTCAGTTTCTGAAGGGTTTTTATCATGAATATGTGTTTAGTCCAACACTTGTTCATGATAAAAACCCTACAGAGACTCAGAATAGATGGTATGCACCTCAGTCTCATAAAGAGCATTTATGAGAAACCAACTGCCCACTTTATGATAAATGAACAAAAACTGAAAGCCTTCACTCTAAAATCAGGAACAAGAAAAAGATGTTCACTGTCACCACCCTTGTTCATTATACTTCTATAAATATTAGCCAGAGCAATCAAACAAGAGAGAGAAATAAAGGAATAAAAATAGGAAAAGAAGAAGTTAAATTATCGTTGCTTGCAGATGACATGATACTCTATTTAGAAGACCCCAAAAACTCTACTAAAAGACTGCTTGAAGTAATAAACAAATTCAGCAGTGTAGCTAACTACAAAGTCAATGCTCAAAAATAAATAGCATTCCTGTACACAAACAAGAAACTCACCAAAATTGAAATAATGGTAATATCATCCTTCACAATAACATCTAAAAAATGAAATACTTAGCAATCAACCTAAGAATGTAAAGACCTACATGCTGAAAGTTACACTACTCTAAAAAAGGAGATTGAGGTGGATATTAGAAATTGAAAGGATATTCTTGCTCTTGGCTAGGAAGAACCAATATTGTGAAAATGGCTATACTCCCTAAACTGTTATATAGATTCAATGCAATACCAATTAAAATACCATTAACATAACTTAAGATCTAGAGAAATTATTTGTAAAATTCATCTGGAAGCAGAAGAATCTTAAAATAGCTAAGGCAAATCTGGGCAACAAAGGCAAGACATGAGGCATAGCAATTCCTGACTTGAAACTATACTACAAATCCACAGTAATAAAATCAGCATGGTACTGGAAAAGAAATAGACCTGAGAATCAATGGAACAGATTAGAAGATGCAAGCACTACTACAAAGACCTTATATTTGACAAAGGGGTTAAACATGTTCACTGGAAAAAAAGATAGCCTCTTTAATAAGTAGTGTTGGAAAAATTGGCTTTCCACATGCTGAAAATTGAAAATAGACCCATGTCTATCACCATACAGTAAACTAAAATCAAAATGGATCAAGGATCTAAATATTAAAACAGAAGCACTAAATCTACTGGTAGACAAAGAAGTAAAACTCTTGGAGACATAGGGGTAGGGAGAGAATTCATGAATAAAACACAAACTGAACTGGAACAACTTCAAAGAATCAACAACTGGGATCTCATTACTAAAAATTTTTGTACTTGAAATCACCAACAAAGTGAAAAGAAAACCCCCCAAATTGGAAAGAACTTTAGCCAACAATCCCTCATAAAAAGGACTTATATCCAGAACATATAAACATTTGAAAAAATCAAGTCCCCCATATGCAAAGACCCTCTCCAAAAATGGGCATCTGAGATGAACACACAGATCTAAGATGAAGAGATAAAAATGGCAAATAAATACATGCAGAAATGTTCACCATCGCTAGTCATTCAAGAAATGCAAATTAAAACAGCATTGAAATTTCATCTCACTCTGGAAAGAAGAGCTGCCATCAAGAAATTAACTGATAACAAATTTTGGGGAGACTGTGAGGAAAAAGGAACACTGCTCCACTGCTGGTGGGAGTGTAGACTTGTGCAGCCACTATGGAAATCAGTATGGAGAATTCTGAGAAGACTAGGATTGGAAGTTCCACTCAACCCAGCTATTCCCCTCCTGGGTATTTCCCCAGAAAAACTGAAAAAGTCATATCACAGGGATATATGTGCATCCATGTTTATAGCAGCACAATTTGTAATAGCTAAATCTTAGAAACAACCAAGAGGCCCATTAACCATAGAGTGGATGAAAAAGATGTGGTATTTTTATACAATGGAATATTACTCAGCTATAAAAAAGGATGATCTTGAGGCCTTTGTTGGTAAATGGAGGCAACTTGAGAATATCCTCATTAGTGAAATAAACAAGACTCACATTAATAAATATCACATTGTATCTCTAGTGTAAAAAATTGTAAGAATGGACAGAGCAATCGTATCCAAAAAGTATAATAGATATAAAAGTATAATAGATATAATATAAAAGTAAAAGGGAAGGAAAGTTCTCGAAAAGATATAATGGTATATGGTGTGTAAAATAGATGACCATATTACTGAGTTTTGTGAGATTATTGAACAGAAGAGTTTGTACTGTCAGTGTTTTGAGTGTCTAGCCACTTTTTATGCTTTGACTCTGTAACTTTAGCAACTACTGTTAACAATATATAATGTATCAACTAGTGATTTTATGATGTTATATTTTTGAACTGTATTCTAATTTTCTTGTTTTTTCTATTCTATCTTTTATAAATTTTCTTTTCTTTCTCTTAAAATAAAATAAAAAAATTAATACTTTAAAATAGCTATGAGCTAAATAACCAAGAAGGCATATTCTCCTAGATAGCTTTGGCTCAAACAATTATTTTGAACTTTTTTCTTAGTAGTAATAATTCATGTCACATTGAGTGAAATGACAATGTCTTAAAAGAGAAGTAAAATAAAGGAGGTATCTGGTAGATATTTATACTGGAAAAACCCACAGTTTCCAGAATAAATCCCTTACATTAGTTGTTTGGAGCATTCCACAATTTAGACCTCTTGAAAGGTAGAATTATACTTCAGCTGGTAATGAGTTGCTCAACAAGGGCAAGATAATAGATTTAAAACATATGCTGATGTTTAACAGCGTAAGACTCTAAGGAAAATTGTTTTGCTCACCAATACTCAAGAGATTTGGACATAGGTCTTTCGTTGCCTGAACTCTGTCTTTTAAGTATTAAATCTTTAAAATTTTTCTAAGTTATTATGCAATTTTTTATTAAGAAACACTTAACAAGCAAAAGTGATTATTGGCTCCAAATAAATAAACTAATAATCTCACTTCTATAGGACTTACATGAATTTTGAGATAAAGCTTGATCAGTTTATAATTCTATTTGTCATTATGCCAGAAAAATGTTTTAAGCATCGAAGCCACAGTGTTTTTAATCAAAATAATTAGTTCAAATATAGATTGGATTGTAATAGTAAGATGTCAAAGAAGTATAGTTATTCTTTCAAAACACTATACTTCGGAAGAGAAATTTCTTGAAACTGACCTGTGCAAAGATGGCCCTGGGCTGAGTGCAATCTCCGGAGGTTAATGTAATGGGAACAGATTTTGCTGGAGACTTCTGAAAGTATTTCCTCACAGCTATTTATTTTTATTAGTCAACTGCCATCCTGAGAGCACCAGGACTTACAGAGCAGATGCTTAAAAATCTTTGTTTACTCCAGTGTAGCAAGCAATGCATGATTGAAGCATGTCAGGTCAGGTAAAACTGAGGGACAGGTCTTGGAATAAAATTTTTAGAATGTATTTGTCTATCACTTTTCTGTTCAATCAGTTAACAGGAATTCACATGTACTCTTAGGGGATATAGGAAAAGAGTGATGAAATATTTCATTACAATAGAGGAAGCCCTAATATAACAGAAGCAAAAATTACACTTTTATTTTATGGCAGTGAAAATGCACTTTATGAGACTATGTCATTACTCTTTGGTCCAAATCCATAAAATACGTAACACCATGAATGAGACCAGTACGAATTATGGGCACTGGATTATTAGTTTGTATCCACGATGAAAACTGCACCACTCTGGAAGAGGATGCAGGAAACTATGGATATATGACAGTAGGAATTTTCTTTTCAATTTTACTGTGAACCAAAACCTGCTCTAAAAATAATGTGAAATTAATGGTAAATCAACTGTATGCAATAGGGCGAACAATGGAAAATGTCTAAAGTGTATTTTTGCTGGAACAATTCTGGATATTTGGGCTGAGATCAGAATAATGAAAAGGCAACTGTGTAAAGGCCCATACAAGTGCAGGGAGCTTTCCATGGAGTAAACGCATGAAGTGCAATATGCACTCGGTCATTTCTAGAAAGATAGTGACCAGCTGAGCTGAAACTAGAACGGTGAGAGGAGCTAAAGAGAAACATCTGTGACATGCTCACTTACTTTATCCATGTGATAATGAAAAATTTTAGTTTAAAAAAACTTAACACATAATAGATATTTTATCTAGATTTTAAGGTTGAAGAATATAGAGCAAGAATACAATCAAGGAGTTCAAAAGAAAGACTTGCAACAATTTGTTCACATGCAAGTCCATGGTAGTTTGAGTAAAGCAGACTCATTGAAGAAAACCACGGATCTGGTTCAGGATATATTTTGAACACCAGAGAAGTTGGATAAGGAATAAAAAGGGGATAAGGAAGGGAAATGTGACCCTTAATCATAATATGCCAACTTGAATAGGAGATACTTAATAGACTAGTGAAACTAAATTCTAGGTGTGCTCATGCATGGCTGACAAGTAAGTGAACAAATGAGAGAGAAAGACCTACCTGACTGTGAGTCATACCCTTGATGGAATAAAAAGTGAAAGAAGAAGGAAGTGTGCCCATTCTGAAAAGGTTCAGTCTTGAGGATGTACACTTTTTCATTGCCTCCATCTTTGATCTCCAGTTTCGTCAGGTTTCTGACTTATTCTTGAACTTGAGACTTTCCAGTGAACTGGTAGGCCTTTGACTTTGGACTAGTGCTGCATCATTGATTCCTGTTGTTCTGCAGTTTTTGTCTTCTTGGACAGAGAAATAGGGGATCTTCTGGCTCCTTGGTGTGCAGATAAAAAGTGTAGACTCTTAAAGCCTACCTAATAAACTTCTTTGCATAAATCTACATATTTCCTGTTGATTCTTTTCCTCTAGGGAACCTTAAAAAATTATGAGGTACCTAGAACTTTGGCTTACATTAACATGTGGTGCCTATCTAAAATGTAAGCAATAGTGAGGACAGAGGGTATCTATTATGTATATGCTTGTTAAATGTCTCAGCATTTTAAACTATCAACCATTCTGTTGTAACTAAAGAAAAAATCCAAACTTTGTTAACTGAAAGACATCAAGAAACAAAAGACACACCAGTATTTATATGTTTGACAGTGGAATTTTAGTTTCTTAGAAAGTAGGGAGAGAATAGGAAGAGACTAGAGTATTGCGGTATCTCAGAATACTAGAGAACATAGCATTTAATTAAATAGGAAGTGCTTCTTTGAAGTAATTTTCAGTAGAGTTAATAATTTCAGCAAAAAAAGACAAAGAATTGCCCATTGATTTGGCAATATACAGTCACTGGTAGTGAGTCACTGACCTTAATCAATAACTTCACTACACTAATTGAATACTTTGGATTGAGTAACCTCATTGTAACCTCACTATCTAGATCAGTAATGAAGTAAATGTAATGCATCAGGTCAATTACAAAAAATTCCTCCTTGAAATAGGTGAAGCATTCTGAGAAAAGATTGACCCAAAAGATAGGTGTTTCTAAAGACATAAGCATGAATGTTCTGTTTTTGATGTTGTTATTGCACAAAGTCAGGAATTTCACAAGTAGAGCTTTTTTATTTTGAGTGTCTATAAAAATCAGACATCATAAGTGAAATAAATCGGACTCACATTTGTAAATATCATATTGTCTCTCTAGTATAAAAAATTAATAATAAACTGAAAGAGTAATAAGATCCAAAATGTACAATAGATATTATAATAATGAAAGGGAAAGAAAGTGCTCCAAAGGAAAGAACAACTTGTAGGTATACAAATATAACTGTATTTGCGTTTAAGTGTGCAAGACAGATAACCATACTACTAATTCTCTGTTCATTAAAAAATAGTTTGTGCTGTCATTGCTTGATTGTCTATTCATTTCTATGCTTTGATTTTGTAACTAGAGCAACTATTTCTAAGATAACAATGTGTAACTTATCAACTAGTGTTGATTTCTTGCTGTTATTTTTGAAGTTCTTTATTATTTCTAACATTTTTTCTCTTTTCCTTTTTAAAAATAAAAAGAATTTAAAAATCAGACATCAAGTTCAAGTTAGTGCATGTGAAATTTGAAATTTAAAACAAATAATGGCTCTTACATAATTCAACTTCTGATAAAAAGAATAGAAGTATTGTGATTCTTTGAGTTTTTCTGTATTTCTCCTTTTACTTTCTACTGTGCATTATTTCTGATAGGGGAGAAAGTAAAAAACAAAATTAAATTCCTTAGTGAAATTTGAATGTGTAAGAGTGAACACAAATTCACCTATTCTGAATGTCAGTCAAAAAATTATTTTCCACAGAATAAATTCCTTCAAAGAAATATAAATCTTTAAAAATGATACTGGGGATTAAACATAAGGCCTACATCATGACATACATCCATGCCCTATTTCTATTTATTTTTTATTTTGAAATAGAATCTTTCTAAGTTGTAAGTTGTTAAAGCTACCTCAAACTTGTGATCCTTCTGCTATAATTTTCCAGAATGTTGGGATAAGAATTATGCATCATTAAACCTGACTTGATATGGATATTTCTAACCTATAAAGATATAATACCTTTACAACTTTATGTCATATGTTAACTTCCTTGATACATTCTAGTCAAGTTACTTACCAATTACAAAGGATTCTGGAGAGTACTGTACAAATGCAGTATAAATAGATAATTTGGTCTTCTGTTTAAAATGTTTAATTTAGCTGATTTTCTTTTCAGTTTCTGAATCTTCCTTTCTATGACACATTTTAATTTTTTAAAGATGCTACAATGGAATTATCATATGACTCCTCCTACTGAAAAGTCAATTTGAAGAGCAGATGGAGATTGTAGCACACCTACATTTTTCACATGGATAAGAGCTCTGACTTAAGAGAAAACAAAAGAATGGTTGTTTATGAATTTCTCTTCTAATTTTGACTCCTTTTTGTTGTGTAGTCAGTCATCTGCATTCACCAGGAGTCAACATCTGAAGTAGCGAAGTCAAGAGAGAGTTATATTTGTTTTTTATAGCTCAGAGACAAGGGTCAAAAGAATAATTGATTATTTGAATGGAAACAAGAAGAAACTGTTTCCTTCAAAATAAAGAAAATAATTGGCTTTGAGTCTGGAATATTAGTCTAGTTTATTAAAATCTAAGGTTTTAATTTTGTCTCAAAATTCAGCGCTAGCTCTATCCTATCACAAGTACAATAGAATGCACCTATTTTCTATGAAAGTGTAAAAATGTCAACTTTAGTTTAAATGCTGGTGACCACCAATGGCCTATCCAATAATAAACCCTTAGTGCTCAGCTCAAGGTACTAGTGAAAGGTGTGGGAACTTCTAAGTGGTAGGAACTAGTGGGAGGTCTTAGGTCCTTAAGGGGATCCCTGTAGGTTTCCTTGGATCTTACACTCTTTCTGTCTTTATGTTCTGCCCACCTGAGTTAAGCAGCTTCTTCAGTCATGTGTTTCTGTTATGATGTATTGCTTCTTCAAAGATCCAGCTCAATTGATCAACTACCCATGAAATGTCATCTCCAAAACTGTTGTATTTTAGAGTTTAAAACACCTCACTGCAAGTCCCCCTGATCTTTAAGGTATGCTGTGATTTCAGTAGATTTACCTTTGAATGAGATTTGTTACCTTTCTCTAGCAGTTTTACAGGTTTTGTCCCTGTGATGGACTTCTGAAATTCTGAGTATAATGTGGCATTGAGACATTCTCTTTCAGTCATGACTTTTTGGTGTTCTTTATACCTTACTTGCCTGTATGTTTATTTCTTTCCCTATATTTGGCAAGTTTTCTGCCATCATTTCTGTAAATGGGTTTTTTTAAAATGCCATCTGTGCTACCTTCTCATTTATTACTACAACTATTATTTAATTTATTTTCTTTGCACCATCTAGCATTATTTGGATCCATTTTTAATTTTCTCTTGTTGCTTTTATGGTATTTTGGAGTAACTGGCCTTTGGAGGCACCACTGTTCTCTAGTTATAAAATTCTTTCCTCATATTGGTTTGACATTTTACCCATATTTATAACATGATTTTTAGTCACCTAGATTTCTGATTGAATTTTTTTGTGAACTCTAGTACTTTCAGCAATTATTCCGTCATGTGTTAAATGATTTTGTTTAGCTCATCTAGCCTTCTGTTAATGTCTTTTGAGAGTTCCTGCATCTTTCTGATTATTACTTCCATTATCTATTTTATTATGTCTTTTCTGATCCAGCTGGATATTCTTTGAGCTTTTTTCTAATCTCCTCTGCTATGATTTTGAGTAATTTAGGTGTTTGGCTAATACTGCTTTGCCCCTTGGTGTCCCCTGGAGTGGCTTGGAAGAGGGCAAGGGTTTTGGGGAGGATTTTGTTGACTTATCTTCCCATGCTCACAGTGTTTTTGTTTGCTTGTTCATTTGCTTAGTGCTGAGGATTGTGGGTGCATATAGACTAGACTTTACTGCTAGCAAAGAAAGCTGTTTAGCTGCTTTTCAGTGAGGTACTGTGGGCATGGCTAACTATAATCATTTGTCATAGTAGCAAAATTCAACTACTTTGGTTATTTTGGTAAGGAAGTAGTGCAGCTTGCTCAGCAGCCAAGTTCTCCAGGAGGGTAATTTAGCACTGTTAATTTTACAAAGGCAAGCTTGCATAGCAGGATAGAAAGTCAGCTAAAAAATCAACAATATTCTTGTGCACCAGTAAAAAACTGCCCAGAAAAAAATTTCTCCCAGTAGTGCTAACAAAAATGAAATACTTAGAAATTAACTTAGTCAAGGAAGTGAAAGAACTCTACAATGAAAGCTAAACTGCTGTGAAAAAGGGGATTAAGGAGAACACTATAAAATGGAAAAATATCCCTTATTCTTGGATAGGCAGGGCCAATATACCCAAAATGACCACACTTCTAAAACCGTTATATAGACTTAACACAGTCCCAATCAAAATGCCAGTAACATTCATTACAGAAATGAAGAAACAGTTATATAATTCATTTGGAACCAGAAGAAACCTTGAATACCAAAAGCCATTTGAGGCAACAATGCCAAGACAGGTACACTACAATCCTGGACTTCAAATTATACTACAGGGATTAAATAAATAAATATCAGCATGGTAATTGAATGAAACAGATTTGGACCAAAGAAACAATATAAGACACAAAAATAGCTTCAAGCACATCCAGGTTTGTTATCTTTGAAAAAGGAGCCAAATTCCTTCCCTAGAAAAGAGATACCCTCTTTAACAAGTACGGATCATAAATTGATTATCTGAGTGCTGAGGGTTGAACCTAGAACCATAGCTGTTATCATGAAATAAACTAAAATAAAAATAGCTCAAATCTAAGCACTAGAACATAAACACCTAATCTGCTGGAAGACAATGCAAATTAAAACAACACTGAGATTCCACATCATTCCACACAGAGTGGTTACCATCAAGAAATCAACCAATAACAAATGCTGGCAGAGTTGTTGGGAAAAACAAATGCTCCTGCATGGTTGGGGATAATGTGAACTGACTTAATCACTATGGAAATAAGTGTAGAGATCCTCAAAGAACTAAATATTGAATCCCATTTCACTCAGCTCTTCCTCATCTAGATATCTTCTCAAAACAGTTATTGACATCAGATCACAGAGATATGTGCATACCTGTGTCTATAGTAGACACAGTTCATAATAGTTAAATCTTGGAAATAGCATAGATGTCATCAACAGATGATTGCATAAAGGAAATGATATATCTATACACAATGGGGTACCAAAATGAAAGATAAATTTGAGCCATTTGTGGGACAATGGATGCACCTTGACAATCATAATGTTTTGTGAAGTAACGGGCATAAAAGCTAAAATATTGCATGGTTCTCTTTTATGAAAAGCTCAAAATATATAAAGTGCCAAAGAAAGACAGTTAATAGGAAAGAGAGAGAGTAAAATGATTAAAATATAGTGTGGACGATATATCTAAAAATGTATCTTTACCTTGTACTCTTGTCTTACATGTTTTATATGTTCTTGGTCTATTAGTCTGGTTTACAATCTATGTATATAGATAATTAACTTTGTAAGGTCTTACTAGATACAGAAATTACTCTGATGCTGTAAATACAAAATGTGCTCAGTTAAGTGGTATTGTATTCAGGGGTTTAATGGAGAAAAACTATACAGGACACAGGATTTATAGTTGTATTTTATGATGATCACCCAGAGTGAAATAAAGAAGTGCAGGAAATCTGTCCACACACCAAGACTAAGTTGAGGGCCTGGAGTCCACAGCAATATCCTACATGAGTCCAGTCTATGACAGTGCCTCTCACAAGTCCACCTGGAAGCCTAGAGCCCACAACAATGATTCATGCATGTCTATTTTACAGATCTGTTCTGGGAAGGCCCAAAGGTCCACAGTGGAAGTTAGAAAGTCTTTGTCAGCAGACTGAAGGATCTGTGCTAATAAGCTGAGGGTTCTACACTGGAGCTAAGAAGGAACACTCAAAATAAGGACCAGGGCTCTCCTGAAAATTACCACAGCCATCCTCAGTGACAGTGAGGTCCCGAACTCTTCCAAACATAAAAACAGCCAAGTTCATATCTGGAAGCCAGCATGACAAGCTTCTCCTGGAAACTGAATAGTACACATCCTCCCCACCAAAGTCTGGAAGCAGTGCTCACCATAAGCACCAGAGCTCCCCCCAAGTGAACGACAGCCATCCTCATCCATAAGGTTCTGAGCTCCTCGGATGATAATGACCGAATTCATGTCAGGAAAGCAGTATGACAAGCTCCTCTACGAGAACTAACAGCTCCAAACAGCAACACCACTTAGGAGAAACCACAAGGCTACACTTCCTCTCCACGTCTCCTTTTAATGCCAACAGTCCTCAGGTGGGCCATCCACACTCAGCACCATGCTTATTCAGTTCAGCTGGTGTTTATATTGACTGCCAGTTACCAATCCGCTACAAAGGAGGGAAAAACTAATTGAACTGTGTTTTGTGCATCTGTCAGTTTGCTACAGTGAATGTAGGGATGTGTGAAAAAATATATTCTAATAAAATATTTAAAAAAGAAATTTCCAAATTTCTTCTACACAAAATGAAATTTTCCACCTTAAATTGATTAGATGTTTTTTTAACAGTAAAAAAAAGAGCTATTACACTTCATACTCAGTGCTGTTTAAACTTCTTAGTGCAATTTTCCAGCTAATATATAACGTAAGAAACTAATATCTAATTTAGAAAAGTAAGATATGTTTTATTGTTTTTGGAAACAATTGGAAGCAACATTACTGACTTGATATCCTGTCTGATTTCTGTCAGTAGTCTCCTATATGCTTTTAATTAGAATACATATTTAATTAAACATTGTATGTCAATATTTTAATTTATAAAGTTAATAGATATATAAACTATTTACATTTTTGGGCCCAGACATTCCTGCTCTGAATCTCTCTTAGGCAAGACTAGTGTTAGGCTAATTTGTTCAGAAGATAACAATAGCTTATTGGTCCTGCACTTTCTGGTTTGTATTTCTTATCTTTTTAAAAATTCTAAACTATATGGTTATTTCTTTACATTTCTTATCATTTCTTGTGACCGTTATTTGATTTTCTTTCCAGGAAATCTTTTCTGAACTAGGATTTTAATTCTTCCCCCTCTCTTATACTTATCTGAATGTTGGTCATTCTTTTAATGCCTTACACTGATGAATTTATCCATTTCTACAATCCTAACAACTGATTGTTTACAAAGAAAGAAGCAAAAGCTATAACACAGAGACAAATAGTATGTGATTTATCCTTTCACACAAAGTATAGAATAAGGCATCAAATAAGAAAATGAGCGAGCATGCCTATTATGCAAGTTACTCAAAATGATCACAAGTTCTAGCTCAATCTGAAGCAAAGTAATGAGAATCTACTTATAAAAGAAATGCATAAAGATAAGAAAAAGGCTGAGGTGGTAACTTAGTAGTAGATTGTTTGCCTAGCACACACAGAGCTCTGGCTTTAACTTCTAGTACTGATTAAAAAGAAACAAAAGAAAGAAATTTTAAGCCAGCTTACAGGCAGTTAAAGTTAGATGCAACCACTGTTAGCATGAAACAGACAGACCCCAGCATCTTCCCATAAGTCAACACCATTTGTGGACCAGGGGTACAGAGAACAAAGCCACATCAGCAAGCAAGCCCAGTCTGGGAACCAGCGCCATGTCTGGGCCACCACCATACTGGAACAGACAGAACAACCCCTTCCGTTACCTAGGCTGGCAAACAAGAGGTAGCAACCCCAACCTACCCCATAAGTGACAGGCTTATCCAGAGAAACACAGGCTGTAATGATAACCATGGAGATGAAATGCAATTGGACACCTGTGGTGCTTTGGTGCTCCACTAACATTGCAGGTCTATGGTGAGTGGTCTGATCATAGGTCCAGAGGATATCAGCACACAGTGTGGCATCTAGGGGGATCTCCTTCTGAGGGTTGTAGCCATTATTGATTCACTATGGTCTTGTTTTGGAAGTCCTATACCATTTCCTTTTTTTTTGTTTGGTTGGGGTTTATTCTTTTGTTTTGTTTGATTATGTCAAATCTGATGGCAGGAGCAGCTATTTCAAAGATAGTAACATATATTATGGTTGCAATTTTGGATTTACTATAGCCTTGTTTTGAAGTCCTTTATTGCGTTCATTGTTGTGTTTTTATTGTTTCTATTCTATTTTTTTTCATTTGATTTTTACTATGTCTGAAGTTATCTGCAGCTATTGAGGACACCAAAAGGCATGTTGGTAACTATTGTCAATTTTGTAATGTTTTGAAGTCCTGTATCTATTACACAGGTTGGTTTTAATTAGATGCAGTGGAACTTGAAGCAATTCACAAGAATGTTCTGACTATTGATGACAATTATGATTGAATGTTATATGACTATGAAGGTACTTTAAAGGATCAAGACCTTCAGAATATAAAATGATAATATTAATAATAATAACAATAATAATTTTTGTTGTTGTACAGAGCTTTACAATCTGTACAAGTTCAGATTGTAAAAATAATAAAAATTTATAAAACAAAATAAATGCAGCTGTTAACTCATTTTTTATATTCCTCTTCACTCATTTTACATACATTTGTCACACAAAATATATTATTCTTCCTAGAAGAAAACTCAAATCCCTTGATCTCTTCTTTAACCTCAGCTAGAGAACTAAGATACAATTCTTGATGGATAATAGGAAAAAGCACTGTATTAGCTTTCCTTAATAGTTTATTTTTTTGTTCTAGTGCATAAAGCAAGGAAGGTATGGAGACATTTCAATTATTATACCTTAAAAAGAGAGAAATCAGGAGAGGAAAGAATTACAGGAGATAATTGGTATCTTTCTACTTTTATATTTTATGGTTTAGTGAAGTGTTATTTTGGGTGGTTACTAGTGGTTTTAATACCAATTCTTATTATAAGTGGTCTTTGTGAAATTTAACAAGAACAGGATGTTCTTATTAAAAAGACATGAAATAAATATCCTCAGTAATACAAACACTCATGAATCATGAAAGTAATAACTGTGATTGCAAAACAAATGTATATGTAGTAAATAACACAATATTGGAAGATCTGTTGTACACAATTGTTTCAGTAACACTTAAATATAACAATCAAAACAATATTTATCATCTGCAATGAACTAAAGCAAAATATATGTGAGCTATGTTCAAATAAAACAAGATTTTGGAATATATAAGAAGATATAACTGTGGCCTTAGAATTGTCATGTTTTATAATAAAAATAATAGGTTTATCACCATGCTATGTTATAATTAGTGTCACAATATCACACATGTACATTTTAAATATACATATGAAATAATTTTTGAACATAATGTATCACAGCCTGTAGCATGGGATCCCATGCTGCCAAGTATTAGTACGGAAACATTCATTTGGATAACAGAATGTTGTACTTGAAGAGCTTTGAAACATATGTTAGAAAGAATATATTACAGTCATTGCTTGATGTTAAGATTAAAAGATCCCATTTCTATGAAAGAAATTATATAATATATAAGAAATTATATAGAATATTATATAACATTTGTGATTCATTTCATTCTTTATCCTTTTACAAATTTATTCTTACTTTGCTGCTCTCTGGGCTTTAACTCAGAAGGCTAATGTTTATAGTTCGTTGCATTTTATTAATTGATTCATCTTATAAATCACAGTAAAAATGTTTTTTTTTATTTTTTTTTTAATTTAAAAGAAAATAAAACAAAAGGGGGCAGTACAGAGCAGATCAGAAGAGGACAACATAGGCAACACAGTACTTTACATTAAGTCAACTGGACATCAACAGTATCTAACACCATATCTCTTATTCTGCTATAGTTGAGCATAGTTTCAATTACAATAATATCAAACATAACACAATAGTATAAAGCCATGCATATAGTGAAAGAATTACAGGGCTTTCTGAACCGAATAACAGAAAATGATCAATGGGTATTATAATATCTCATTTTTGATAAAAAAGAAAAAAATTTGTTTGAACTATCACACATATTCAAGTTCTAATAAGATACAATGTGGTAGATAGAACCAATGGTAATAGAACAAAAAAAGCATGGTAGGACTTCTAAGAAGGATAATATTAAATCAGCAATAGCTGTCATAATGTTTTCTTCAAAACAGCTGTTCATATCATCACGTATGATATAGTCAAGCAAAACAGGATAACACCATTCCAACTGATGATTTAAAAACTTTGAAAGACTTCGAAGCTATGAGATGGGGCCTCATGCTTACCATAAAGTCTTATATATTCTTATCAAATCTCATATTAGGGAGATTATATGGTGTTTACCCTTGTGAGTTTGGTTTATTTCACTTAAGAGAATGGTCTCAAGTCGTGTCCATTTATTTATAAATATCTCAGTGTGATCATTCTTTATAGCTGAGTAGTACTCCATTGTATAAAAATGCCACAACTTTTTTATCCATTCCTCATTTGTTGGGCACTTAGGTTGTTTCCAAGATCTGGCTATTACAAATTGTGCTGCTATAAACATGGGTGAACATAAATCACTGTGGTACGAAGTTTTCAGTTCTTCTGGAAATATGCCTAGAAGCAGAATAGCTGGGTCAAATGGGACTTGCATACCCAGCTTTTTGAGGAATCTCCAGACTGACCTCCACAGTGGTTGCACCAGTCTATACTCCCACCAACAGTGCAGAAGAGTTCCTTTTTCCCCACAGCCTCTCCAACACTTGTTGTTGGTAGTGTTTTCTATCTTGGCCATTGTTTCTGGAGTGAGATGGAATCTCAGTGTGGTTTTAATTTGCATTTCTCTCATGACTAATGATGATGAACATTTTTTCATGTATTTATTTGCCATTCGTATTTCTTCATCTGA